>APFE030823409.1:0-122732 GCA_000404065.3 Pinus taeda | reverse complement strand
TATTTCCTCGTGGTATAGGACATTGCACCATTCAATTAATCTTAGTGAATCTTATCTAATAATTATATGTACATTGTTCATACACTTCTGTCATTATAGCTGTTAGAGCTATATTATCGCAATGAGCTTGTATCCTTATCATGCTCCAACCTAAGTCCACCCAACCAATACATGCATTAAAGGGTACTCTACATGTTAGTCAATCATGTTCCCTTCCGGAATATTGGCATCAAAATTAGATGCTTAATTTTATAATTACTTTTGTCATTATAGTGATTAGACACCATACATGTTAATCAATCATGTTCCTTTTCTGAATATTGGCATTAAAATTAGATGCTTGATTTTATAATTTCTTTTGTCATTATACGTGATTAGATTATATTCAATGAACTTATTAAAGTTTAATATTTAGGTTAACTACATTTAAACCTATAATTAGATTATTTTTAATGAAATTTTAATATTTATGTGAATTATATTTAAACTATATTTAGGTGAATTAATTTAAAACTATAAACTGTAGGGCAGATGAACTTTGATAGGTTGATATATGCTGGACTTCGGCGTGTGGCGGCTATATAAGAGAATAGGATTATAATTGGATTTTGTTTTTTTATATTTTTTATAATTTTGTTGTTTTACCATTAGTTTATATTTTTTTTTATTTTTTTAGTATTTTTGACATTTAATTCTACTTATTATAAGATGAGGTATATAAAAAGTAACACCAATCATGCAGAACAACTAATCACCATATAAAAAAACAAATAATGGAATGATGACAATTGTTAAGTATGAGTAATATGGTACATTATTATAATTAGAGCTTCTTATTTGTGCCCCTTCTAGATAGTGAGGAAAATCCCTAAATAAGGCCACACTAGATTAGAAAAAAGTGATAACCATCAAGGTGAATAAGGGAACAAGTATGCATCCAAAGCATCATGATCTATAATTCAATTTCAATTCATGATCCATATTAGAATGTCAATAACATTGAATGAAAGAATTTGCATGCAAAATTTGCTAATGTGCCTCACAATTGATAACTCAACGTCCCTCAAATGAAAAGGTTAGTCAAGTGGACAAGTTGATACAATAGTGGGCATGAGGCATTAGATAATGGTGAGGTTGTTGGTTAGAAAATTGCATCATATGAGTACAAAATTTATCCTATGTTTACCCATGCATGTGTATAGGTAGTAGGTACCTCCCTAAGTACCCTATGTTATCTTCCTTCGGCACATTACACTTTCCTCTCCACATGTTTGCAACGATTTCTTTATTTTATGTTCTCCAACCTTCTAAGGCACCATAAGGTTTTCCTCTTCACTATGCTAATATACATCTCAGGAATGTTTCTTTACATGGGAATGGAATCCTTATAGACTCTCAATGTCACCCATAACCCACTCAATATCTTACTTTTAAATATCACCTACTTCTAAAGGGATTCACCACTTCCAAATATAGTATTCAATTCAAAAAAATAGAGGAGGCAAATCTACAAGGAATTATGTGATGCTTGCTATATCAACACAATACAACGCTTAAGAGTCCTAAGAATTTCTACAACAAATACCCTACATCAAGATCTTCACACATGATTAATTATTAGAATATACTGCGAGCATTTTTCTATGTGAAGAAGGGTAGGAATTTTCGTTTGTTTAGGATTTTAGTTTTCACTACAAATAATTGGTTGATGCAAATATTTCATGGATCATATATTTAATTACAGCTAGTGCTAATTTCAACTATCTTAGTTATTAACCTGTAATCCAAGGACCCTTATTTTTGTGTTTGTTTCCCTACTTTACCAGTAACTAAAGTAAGGATGAAGAAGAATGCCATACCCTATACAAACATGTGTTGCGTGCATAATGATTTAAGTATTATGGTATTTCTTTCAAGGAGAAGTATGAAACATTATAATACAATGGTGATTCACTATGTTATATATCTTTCCATAGATAATGGTACAATCATAGTGTCACTATGTTTAGTGAAGACAACTAGGTATTTGCTTTGGATCACACGTGGTACTTAGATTTTTTTTGTGCCCACTATATTAAGATTTGAATTCTTGTTGTTCTAAAAATTATATACTATCTAAAGAAGGTTATATTCATAGGGTTGAAATATTATAATTAAGTGTAATACCCAAATCTTTCAAAGCCTCCACATATCTATGATTGGTCTTACCTTCAAGATTAATGATGAAGACATCATAACCCTCCATGATCAATAGTAGGAAAACCCAAATCTTGTGAGACCATTGTCCCCTCAAGATTATCATCATAAAGACAAAGCATTAAAGATGTCCCCTATATATGGTATTTTACTAAATTCTCCATTGTAAGAAATAGTTTTTCATTGTTACCATATAGGAGATATTTGAGTTGCAATAGGGTGCAGTCAATGACTTGAAAAACTCAATATAATTTCTCCTCTAAATGATTTCCAATGACTTTAATCTCAAGACTTGTTCAAAACATTAGGTCACTATCATTGCATCCATGCAAGAGTATATTGTCAAAAACCATGAAAATTTCAATTATCAATGCATTTTAAATGTTGAAAACTGATTTTAGACACTTGAAACAGATGCAAGTCCCGACCTAGACATTGAGAAGATGCTTGATTTATGCAAATCATAAAGAAATATCTCACCATATAGGACACACGTAGAGAAAGTTCCATACACTTTGGAAAATACATGGATATGCTATCTATAAATAGCCATAATGAAAAAATGTAATTTATCTCATGCAGGGAAAATTCTATTATTT
This sequence comes from Pinus taeda, assembly GCA_000404065.3. Taxonomy (NCBI): domain Eukaryota; kingdom Viridiplantae; phylum Streptophyta; class Pinopsida; order Pinales; family Pinaceae; genus Pinus; species Pinus taeda. Next base: position 119,937 of record APFE030823409.1, on the reverse strand, counting down.
CACATTGTTCCATTGCTAAACATTTGCTAGAAAAAAATCCTTATTAACACTCTACAGATAAACAATGAGGCTCAAAATTTCATTGTATGATAAGGAGTATTGTGATGAGTTAAACATTATTTATTTTTCTTCAATGAGCAATTTCATAAAAATTTATTGAACCCATTGGCTAAATGTGGCCATGTTTTTAATATAATTTTTTTGGTCTACTGAATCAATTATCAAAGATATAAGTATCCTATTTATAAATTTTCCACTTTCTAAACACAACGCTGCTAGATATCATAATTTGAGATGATGATGATCGACATCTAATTTTAATTTCATAAGTAGGATAAAAATAAAAATTGGTGTATGAGATCCCCTTATTTGTGGGATGAAGGGATTCACCTCTACACAATGATTTGGTGTTATAGTGCACAAAGGTGCACATACTCTACCCCCCTCTGGATTTGTATTTGTGATTTCTTAAGATGAAACAAATGTTTTAAACCATTAAGCTCATATAAGTATCATTGATTATTATTAATATAAATTCACTCACAATGGTAAATTCATGAATTTCATTTTTCATGGACATCTTGCTCACCAAATGAGTTGAAAAGGGAAATTTAAAAGTACTATAGATTTAGAAATGTTTTATCTTTGAAGTTAGAGTAAATTTGGGGCATAAAATGGGATTCATAAAAAAAAAAACTATATGAATGATTTGAAATTCAAAAACCAGTAGAGATTGAAGACATTGGGTCAACAATAATTGTTGAGTTAGATAGGTCAAATGTTATTATGCCATATTTTTATTTGGAAATAGTTAACTACATCTAAACCTCATCTTAATTATGTTCTTAGTAATACCATATGGAGATGATAAATATTATTGAAATATTAAATATAATATATTTTATTTTATCAATAGTTTGAGTTAAGAAAATAAAATAAAGAACATCCCACTAATTAAAATCATAATGCAATCATCTTAAATTATAATCAATCTCTCTCCTCTCTCTCTCTCTCTCTCTCTCTCTCTCCCCCAACGACACACACACACAGACACACGAATACTAGTAAAATATATAATACTATTAATAGATGATTAAAACTATTTTTTAGGTCACAACTAAGTGAGACACCAAATTGGTTTATGAGACCCCCTTGTTTATGGGACAAGGAACTTGCCTCTACATAGCATGTTGACTGCTAAATCTTACAAAGTTGCAAATACTTTACCTTCATTTGGATTTGAGCCTATGAAATCTTATGAGGAAGTAGATGTCCTTAAACATTAGGCTTACGTAGCTTGTATAATATAATATAACAACTGATATGTTTTATATAGAAATGGATATAATAAAATATAATTATAAAGCAATTTTTAAAAGTTAAATGTTTCATTACTTCATCATAAAATTACAAAATCATTGAAATTTTATCTATCTTTGGCCTACCACTAGGGAAACTAGACCAAAGACAGAATAATTGTTTGTCAAGTAGTTTCCAAAAATGAGCTAAGAGTAACAACATGAAACTAAGAAGGATAAAAGTTACCTGATAGTGGGAAAACAAACTATGAATATGAGGTCTAGTCTAGAGTATGATAGTAATATATAAAAGCAAAGAGGATAGTTATGTCAAAGGTGGGGAAAACAAAATAGCTAATAGGAACCAAAGTTATAAACATCATAAACATAAAAATAACTAAAAGAAACATGTAGTTCATGTAGATAATGAAGTTTCTAAGTCATATGATGGTTTGCATTTTTTCAATGGGACGCTGCTGTTAGGTTTGAATGTGAGCAACCCTTTTCTTTGATTACCATTAGGAACAATTTAGTACATCCAACTTATGTAGAATAGTGTTCTTGGCTTGCCATATGCTTACCAATACTTATTCGAAGAGCAACTTGACGTGCAAGTATAAATCCACATTATATAAATTAATGATTTTCTATACCCCCAGTATTCCCTGCGTCAACGATATGGGCTGATGGACCATCCAACACCTTAGAATCTAAAATGCCCTATCACTCATGCCTGACCTCATCCTCAACTACATGGATTTGTGATTGAATCTCAAGTGGGCTAGATAATGATGTGTGGATGCCTCAACACAAAACCTAGCTCTTGAGCTACCCACATTACTGTGCTCTTTGTTGCCCCATCGACTTTTGCCTCAGTGTGATGTAGGTAATGTTCCCTCTACAGACAGAGGCAAACCCTCTAACCCTGGAGTGGGTCTAGTCACAACAAGACAAAACAATAGCTAATTCCACAAACAAGAATTGTTGAAAGAGTCTACCTTATACTGACGTTCGATGGAGCTTTTGTTACGCTGCTTCAGCTAAAATATCCTTCTCCTCGATGAGCGATTCACCTGAAACAACATAAGAGAACAACATAACACATAATAGAGCACAACAATGAACTATTCACTTATAGAGTCAAAGAACCATAATATATCAAATATATTTTACACATGACATAGGAAATCACCATTGATTGTATTAATAAGAGAAAAAGCAAATCTTACAACCAAGCCTTGACGTCGCAAGCTTCCTTGAAGGATCTAGGCAGTATGTCTCCTCAAGAATTCACTCTCAAAAGGTATCCCAATAGGTTGATATCTCTCTCTCTCTCACCCAAAGGCACTAGTATAAGGCTAAGGCAAACCACAACCAATTGCTAGATTATCAAAAATTCACACTGCAAACTATCAATCACACAACAAAGCCAGCTAATTTGCTTAATACCAAAAAAACTAGTTGACCATAGCGATGGGGAATGATTTTATAAGAGGAGGAGTCTCCATAAATGAGGGAGAGGGAGCTTATCTCCAAGGGAGGTTTCTCAAAAGGCAGAACCACCATCTCAAAGGAGGAAACGCGAACGTCCTTGACCCAACAACTAGTTCTAGAACCACCTAGAAGCATTCTCTATGAACTAATTCGCCATATTTGGGTTGTCGCGAGTCAAACACTATGACTTAGAGATGATGTCGTTGGGAAACAGTGCATTTAGAGTTATCGTTGCAAGAAGGATATTGAGGACTTGCGTCGAGCCCTAAAATCTGACTATGATAGAGAATAGATGTATCCCTGTGACAATGTCGCGACGTTCTAGTCCTCTTCAGGTTATCATTGTAGGCAGAATGAGGTTGTCTTGAGATGATCTTGGAACATGGTTAAAAAGGGTCAATCTCCAGGATTAAAGAGCATTGTTAATCTTCTTGAATGATTTGGAAGATGTGGAAACATTTGTTGATGTATGACATAGAACATATGCCATTTGCGGACCGACTCTACTCGGGACTAGGGGATGCAGAGCTGGTGACAAATTATTGTGTAACACTCACTAGCAAGTCATGGTAGCTAATGGAAGAAAGAGGCAGGCCAAACGAAGATGCGCCAAAGCCAAAAGGCTAGATGAAGTGCAGGTCAAAGAAGAGGTTGATATTGACCTTCAGGTTAATGAAAGTTGAGTGAGAGGTCATTGTGGTCAGCCTCCTTCCAAATTTAATGCAGAAAAGGGAAAGAGGAAAGCATAAGAGAGGCAACTTGCTAAGGACCATAGTAGGGAGGAACTGTGGTAAAAGGTCATGGTGGGTAGAGGAAACAACTAGGATATGGTTTTCAAAACAACAAAGGAAAGCATAGCCATTTGCATAGAGAGGGATATCACTTTGAACGATCTGGAAGTCCCTTCCGCACAATTGAATTCAATACATGGTGACATGCGGGTTGGAAAGCAACTCATTCAAGACATAATTTATTGTTGAAACATGTCAAGTGACACGTTGGAAGGTCTTACTACCTGGAGCCAAACCCTCTCATCTAATGTCCACATTTATGATATCAATAATCATCCCATTAAAAAATATCATTATAAATTCTATAGATATAAACAAACAAAATACATAATATATATCAAACAAAATACATAATATATATCAATCAATATAAGATATGAATAATATATATATAATCTAGTTGATGTGGATAGTTAACATGTTGTTATCCTTCTTATTTAGATTCAATTCCAATATGAAACTCAAATTTGAACATATCTTTATAATAAGAGTAAATATTCTTGTTTAATTGACAATTTGATAACTTTATAGATGATGACGTACTCTGTAGAATACCATCTTGTGAGTTGGCAATGTGACTTATTGTCGGTTGTCAAAATTTAAGATTTAACTTATTTAACCGACTTGTGTCCATGAATGTAATGGCATCACGTCCTTTTATAGAAAGTTTGAATGACCGTTGCGTGGCCTAGATCTTCTAATTGTTGGAAGGCATTGGACTCAGCTGCCAGTCTAAATCAAAAGGCCACCTCATGTTATAAAGGAACAAAACTTTAGACTTAGACATGTTTCAACCTTTCTAGCATGGAACTCGAAAAATCTTGGAGTGTTTTACAGAATCAATCTATCTAAAGAATAAATGGTTTTATGGATAAAATCTCACATCTAAAATGAGGAGGTGATTAAGTACGTGACATATTGGATATGATATTATTTAGACATTTTAATGGAATAAATAGGTAGTTGAGTAAATCATATATTTAACGTATTGTTTACGTATTATTGTTTGTATTGTTCACCTATTATTGTTTAAATATGTGAGTAAAATGAAACGTTTAATTTATAATTATATCAACTTCATTTCTTTTTAAGGTTGAGTGTTTTATTGTTATTTAAACATTAACATTTAAATATTTTCTTTTATTTTGAAAATTAGATATTTAATAAATTGGTTGGAAAAATAATATATTGAGTTATCAAATTTTGTTAAAGAAAGGAAGATTGTAACCAAAGTCTTTTTTTATATTATTTATTGGATATTGGTTCAATGCTCTCCATGTATTTAGTGATATGGACTAACTGCCTTTTGTAGATCCTAACTTTGGTGATTATAACAGAGATTAATGTTGGCAGGTTTCGGTCTAACGACAATCATGATCCCAATGGCTGGTATCATAGCAACAAGTCTCAAGTTCGAACTCAACCCGACTCGGTAGGGGGCCGGAAGGGGGGGGGGGGGGTGCGGTGGGGCGCATTGTTGGACATCAATTCAATGCTTCTCATGTGTTACACAACACGTACTATTGTCTCTCGTGGATCTTGGCTCTAGCGATTGTAACAAATATTAATGCCTACATGTTTTGGTCTAACGCCAATCGTCATCCCAACACTGTCAACCTTAGACATGCCAAAAATGCATGATTTGCTACTTGGTAACTCAAATGATCTATTAAGTTGATGACATGGAGACCCAATTTTTTTTGTATATCTCATGACCACAAGAATTGTGTACCTTGGATGAGTCTTTTTAAATGTTGCCTGTTGAGCAACTTCCAATTGATTAGAGGTGTTCTCCACTTCCAAGCTCTATTTACCTAATGAAATGCAGTAATCCTTAGCTTTACTCAACAACAAGGCATACAAATAAAAAACAATCAAGACTCCTCCCATCACATTGCATAAATGTTAAAAAGACATGGGTAAAGTTAGTAAGTAGGCGAACTATGTAAAACATATTGATGCATAGATGACCATTAATTCTATATTCACCTTGGGAAGGTGATGAGACATTATCCTAACTAAATAGATGCTCTAAGAAAGAATAAGAAATGTGTGATTACTATTAAAAAACTAATGATATATTAAACTCCCTAAATATATGATCTCATTAAAAATAAAAATACGAGATTGTATGATTATAATGGTTAATGGGGACGAATGACATAAAAAAATATGAGTCCTTTTAAGTTAATGCAAAAACCTTTCACATAATCATGCAATTCTCGATACTAATACTCCTTTGCGTAGAATGATTCAATATTAAGTACCATCAGGGAACAAATAATTCATATTGCATTAGTTCATTCATTCATGTATAACACCACAAAATATTTTAGAAAAACATATAGAGTAGATGAAAACAAAAGGTTCATGTCACATCTCAAAACCCATGTAAAATAATTATGTTATAACAAACCTCGTAATGTGGGATAAAAAGAAGTTCCTCTTTGAAACCTTAGTCACTCCTGTTATCTTATATGGCTGTGAAGTTTGGGGCTGCAGCATCTCCAGAGAATCATGGAGGAGGATTGAGCAAATCCAGAAGCATTTTATAACTTATAACCTAAAAATTAAAAGTAATACACCATATCCTATTCTTCTTATAGAAGCAGGTCTTTCTTCTATTGAGAGCCTAGCTATGCTCAGGTTTCTGATGTACAAGCACAAGCTCAATAACATAGACAATCATAGACTTCCTAAGCTAGCTTTAAATTCCAGCCAAAATCACCTAAGGCTTAACCGAGGATGGCATAAGGACACAAGGGCCTGGTTAAACTATTGGGAGATCAATGAGAACGATGCTTTGCAAAACATAAATAACATTAAAGATATTGTTACTTCTAAGTTCAAAGAGAAATTATGGTGTGAGAAAGATTTAGCGTCTAAAAGAAAATTAAGTTATTATAAGAAGGTCATCAACCCCACCCTTGAAGATCAAAAGTATCTCTCTATTCTAACTAGCTCAAAAAAGAAAATTAATATAGCAAGATTAGAACGAATTCTCATGAGCTCCATAGTGAAACTGGCCGCTGGGTAGTTCCTAAAGCGCCATGGATAGAAAGGATCTGCCATATTTGTGAGAATAGGAGCATCGAGGATGAAAACCACTTCCTCTTAGAGTGCCCTCCTTACAACCACATTAGATCTCAATTTCACAACCTTTGTTACAATACTCACCTTCCTAGCCTTTTACAATGCAAAATTATAGTGAACTCGGGAGGCTTCTCTCCAAGCTTTTTGAGCATAGGAATAAAATCTTAAATCAAAATAAATAATTTGTCTTTTTAGGTCCGATAGATCATTATTTGGTCTCAGTGGACGTTAACCACCACCATCATCATCATAATATATATTATTTAATAATATATATTTACCATATTACCTAATTAAAAATATTTATTTATATTTAATTACTATATTAATAATAACCTTAATATTTCCAATATATTAATATCATTAATAAATATTATTTATTTAAAATATTAGAATAATGGTAATTATTATTATTATATCCTTCTGGATTTTAGACCTCCTTGGTTTATTTCTTCTTATTTGTTTTCCGGAGAATCCACAGTAAGAACCATTTTATGCCAACGTTTCGAATCCCAACCGGGATCCATCATAAGGACCAAATGAAAACCTTAAGATACATCATTAAGATTTAAATCTAGACCTTAATTAAAACTAAGGAAATTATCATTTTTATTTTATTATATATTTATTTAATTAATTTATTTATTAATGGTAATATTATTAATATTCATATTACTATTAAGATAAAGTACTAAAAATATAAACTACTGACTTATTATTAAGAGAAAGTAGTTGATAATATTATTATTAATCTGAATTTTTGGCTAGCTTATAATCTGAGAAATGATTTCTAAAGGACTAATATTATTATTATTACACGGGCTAATAGCTGTTACTCATGAAAATTTGGCTGTTGGAATGGCACGTTGTCCCTATTTAACTGATCGCACAGATTGGATCTTCAATTTGTCCTTCCCATGATTGGATCTTCAATTTGTCCTTACCATGAACCACACTGGTTGGTTCGAAAGTAGACAAATGATTTTTCATGTGATTTTGCCAAAATTATTCTCACAAACATATTGAAAATCTTGTCTAATGTACTTCCCACCCAATAATGTTTATGATTATAAGAGTGTTTGTACCAAAATCAATCCTAAAATTCCCACCCGATGTCTGAGTTGCTTTCCACAACTCATCGAGAAAATTATCGAGCAGGACCGAGTTTTAAACCTTGTACGCTCATTTTTCCTTTTTATGAGTTGTTTCTAGGAAATATTTCAGAGATATCGAGAAGGGAAACCACCTCCCATTTATTAAATTCAGACATATTCTTGAAATCTACAATATAGCTATGTATACTAAAACTTTACATTCTTCTTCCAAAATGGATTTCTACTACTATTGTCTTATCATATTATCATCATAGCAGAGGCTCATATATTTTTCAATGTTTATAATAGTATGCTTTGGTAGGCTTGTTTTTTTTTAGCTTTTTGACTGAAAAGTTTTCGATCTTTAGATCAACATTTGGTTAAACAATTTTTTCTTTAAACGATACTGAAAACTGTATTATATTCTGTGAAATATTTCCACCTTGGTTGTGAAATAAAGATTATCTGATTCCACTGTGAGTCTCAGCAGGCTGCGACATCACAATAGAGGTATTTTGTATTGAAAAATCCAATGAACCTTCGATCCCAACTCCCAGTGCTTCGAAAATAATTCTGATCAAGTACAGTTATTTAGACGGCTACTTTTCTGCCTTTGGAGGAACCATTTTCATATCTTCTAAATACTGGAAACCGTGTGTAAAATCTTATACCTCCATATCATTAACAACATAATCGATTTTTGGAAGCATGGATTCCTGATTATACTTAACAAGTCAACTTCAATCTCATTTCTCTCGTATTCTATGTATAAGTGGTGTATATTTTACTGTTCTCATGTAGAGAATGAGATCCTATTCATACAACTAGGTACAATTCTAATGTAGAGAATGCCATCACCTAACTATGTAGAGAATGACATCATATAACCATGTAGATATGCTTGTTTATTTTGAAATAATGGTTTTAGACTACTATTTTTTTGCGTCTCGGAACCATTTTCATATCTTCTAAATATTGGAAACCCTATGTAAAAGCTTATACCTCCGTATAATTAGCAACATAATCGACTTTTGGCAACCGGGATTCCTGACTATACTTAGGCAGTCAACTTCAATCTCATTTCTCTCCTAGGCTCTGTATAAGTGCTGTATATTTTATTGTTCTCATGTCGAAAATGAGATTCTATTCATATAACTATGTAGCATTCTAATGTAGAGAATGACATCATATAATTATGTAGATATGTTTGTTTATTTTGAAATAAGGGTTTTATAATTTTAATTTATATATTAAGTGAATGATAAGATTTAACCTTTATACATGTAATATTTTTGAACATAGTTTATACATGTAATATTTTTTAACATGGTTTATTTGGAAATAGGGTTTAAAATTTTTAATGGTTTAAAATATAGTAAATTATGGATAATTTATATTTAATAACTTCATAATATTTAATAATAAAATGTTTTCAAACCATTTTCAGTTTTTGTCGTAGCTTTACACTAGCCTCATAAATACACATAGGTAATAGCATATAGGCATTTTGAATAATATCAACTTTTATAAACCATTTAATTATTTGTGCTGCTACTAATTATTTGTGCTGTTAATTATTATAGTAAGAAGTAAGGAGTAAATCTAGCGATGTTTGAAAATGATTAACCATTATACCATGTTTTCAGGAACGGACTTGACTCACTCACTTGTACCGACAATGAGATATCATTTCCTTTCATGCTACATTTCCAAGCGGGTCACTTTCGGAACTGCCTGGGGTTCAGCAGCTTGGCCTGGTTGTGGCCAACAATGCACATCACATCTTTCTTCTATCTCGACCACATATCAATGGAGCTCCTCGTAATAGAAAAATCTGGTTTCTATCCCTCACTGTTCTGGTTGTGATCATTATAATTTACTCCTTCAAGTGTATATCTTACATGTAGGTTGTTAAGGAAGAATTCATGGACATAATACGATTTAATTACTTCTTCATCCCATGGATATCATGCATTATCCATGCATGTTGTTAGCATTAGGGGTACCCCACTTAGTGGCCACAAGCATACTCCGTTAATTATTCTTTCTCTTCATGACTCAGGTGCTGATGTTGGAGATAAAAATATACGACCAGTGGTTCATGGGAGGCAAAACACTGTTGTTATCTAGAGTTGTGAATTCAACAACACATTTCAATTGTTGTGATTTTTATGGGAGAAATACTTTCAGCTGCAATGGAATGGGGATAAGTGGTGGCATTCTTCTTTTCTGTAGGTCTGGCACACTATATTGTACTGTTCATAACTCTTTATTAGAAGTTTCCTTCAAAGGCTTTGCTTCCAAAGCATCTTCTCCCAATATTTTTCTTGTTCATCATTTCTTTGAGCACAACCAGCGTGTCCTGGGAATCCATATCGGGAAAGTTCGATTACATGTCGAAAATGACTTATTTCCTCACACTTTTTCTGTTCATGGGCTTGGTAATTCCTTCAATGGGAATCTGTTTCGGAGTTAAAAGTTGTTTAAACGTCTCACATATGTCTGTAAAGTGTTGAGGATTCCCCAAAGAACTGTCGTAATAGATGAAGGACACAACACATCGAAAGACATAAAAACAACAAGCAGCTACGAATACGAAAAAAAACTCTGAGACATAAGTTTACAGAATATCAAATTTCCAAAATCGTAATGACAATTAAAATGGTCCTTTCCTACAGAAACAAACTAAGAAAATAATACTACAACAGTATGCAGCTACAACTGCCTTACAGCACTAACTGTCCATATATCCCAAATCAACTAGATTTATAGAAAAAATTAAGTCATTTATTGCCCCTTCAGGTTGAAGGAGCTATGGTGGTGACGCCCCTTCGCTAAATAGGTTAATGCAGTGTGGGGGTGATGCAGTGTTCAGTGAGACGATGCTGGGTGATGAAATAATAAATTAGTTTCGAGTAATTATATCCCACACTCCCCCTTTTAATTATGTCTAACACTTCTCTGGATTACTACCGAAAACTTAATCTTGACTCAACATGCCTAATGGTTTAAGTCTCAGCAAAGTAACAATAAATCAAAACTTTGACATCATCGAAAGGATTTATTTTTTTTTTCTTCTGGATCTTGTACCCTCTAAACTGTGTAATCTTTGACTTTTCTTTTTATGCTCTAAATTTTAGTTTCATTTGTTGTAGCAACTCTTTCATGATTAAATATTTATTTAACATAAAAACATAGAAAATCATTTCAGGGTTTCCATGAATGTCTTCTAATTCTACAAAAATATGTTTGTATGTGGACTATTGCCACTTGTCATCTTCTATAGTTTTTTCTTCATCATCAATCTTTTGATTATCAATTTTCAGTTACATAAGTTCATAATGTAATTTTATCTCTTCAGTACTCCAATACATCAAAATTTTAGTGACATTTTCATTTTCTACGTCATTCATGTTGTCTTCAACATTCATTGCTACTACTTCTATGCATACTTCATCAACACATGGTGTTTCAATCTATGCTCCAATGAAATTTAATTCTTCTTAAAATTTTGTTGCTTATTCTTAGTTGCTGCTAACATCTGCACACTCAAAACCAATGTTAAATTTATATGAAAAAACATCTTTAGAAACATATTGGTTCTTGTGCTTCCTTCTCTTCCTCTGTCACCTTCTTTTATGCTTATGTCATTGCATCATAATCTTCATTTTCAATTTCTTGACTAAGATGTTTTTGTTGCATCATATGCAACCACTCATTACTAGTTAATTCTTCTTCATCAAAGTTAACACCAACAATTTCAATGGTTGCATCCACTAAACGAATTACTTCTCCATTGGTAGCATTATTTATGCAAAAATCAGCTCCTTATTGAAATACACCATCAAAATCTTGAGCCACTTTCAAGTGAGATCACCAAACTCTTCATCTTTCTGTAGATATGCTGCTACAAATCCACTTTGCTTTTCATCTTCAAGAAATGCTACCAGGGGTTGTACAATACTACTACCATCCACTTGATTACTCCCTCTTACACCAAAATCCTCTTAAGGATATCCCAAACCTTCTTCACTGTCTTTGCAATTGCAATGAGAGGAAAAATGTTGTCATTTACTTTAATGCCAAAAAATTATTTTACCTTTTTACTTTGTTTCTTTTACTTTCTTCGCCTCTTAGATTTTTCCATTTATTTAACCAGATTATACTTTACAATCTTTATCAAACAATGACCAATTAGCTACAACTCTTCCAAAACTCTTCGGTACTTCGAACTGGTTAGTGAAAATAATCCAAGAATTTCAATAGATAAAAGCTCACTCTTCATGTGTTGAATTACAAAATTCAAATGATTCGTACAGGTTATACTCAACAGATTGTCAATGTGAAAATTTCCGTTGTCACCTTATTACCATAGCACACTCGGAAATACATAGTACAAATAACAAGCACGGGAAACAGGTTCACGGGGTATCCTTATTGATAGCAGCAGCCACGCCATGGCAGTATTTTGTTAGAACCACTTTGTGTTTGATTATTTCTAACTAGTGATTCAATTGAATATTTAGCTTACAATCCATGAATGTTGCAAACCATGATTTGAAGCTGTACAGGATTCAGAGCAATTTTTTAACAAGTAGTCTGATTTTGAGTACGACTCGCGAGAGACAAAACAACAAATCTCAAAAAACAAACCGGAACAAAGCTCTCGTGTATCTTTTAACGAAATGGCACACAAAGAAGTCTAGTGAGTGTTCTTGAAAGAGAAAAAATTATTTTACCGTTCTGCGGCTGGATTTAGCATTTGTTGTAAAAGCGGACGGCTTCATTTTCTTTTTAGGTCTGGTGCAAGTAAGAACGATTACAAATGTACAAAATCAGTCCAAGTCATTACTTATGTTTTCTTCAATGACTGAGAGACGGCTTCTGACTGATCCTTTCTTGGATCACTTCAAAGACAGGTTCAAATTGAAAGATAAGGAACAGAAATATTTGAAACATGGGGTTCAAAAACGCTCCCTCATAACCTGTGATCCTTTCATATTCAGATGAACTGCAACTTGTGAGAATGAAATAGTGTTTTCTTCAATAACCGTGCAAGCATAATAGCGCAGATACAAACTTGCTCAGACTCCAAAGCTCTTATAGTGTTTCCTTAATTTCAACTCAACACTTCTTTAAAGTTTGAATCAATGACCACAACTGAAAATTATTTTTTTATATGTAGCTCGATTCAGACAGCTAACCAGCAACTCCCATGATTTGCACAATTTTTAGGCACTGTTTTCAACATTGGTTTGCACAGTCCCACACACCTATGTTGCAACACAGTTTCTCAACAATATATCTCCATAATTCTAATTCCTCCTCCACAATTTCTAGCGACTACAACAAGTAAACAACTTCACCTCACTGGCTCCTTCCTAAAACAGTATACCAGGCTCTGATACCAGATGAAAGACATGGAGCACATTCGAAAGACACAATAACAATAGGAAGCTACGACCGCTAACAAAAACTCTAAGACATAAGTTTACATTATATCAAATTTCCATATCCCAAGGACAATTAATACAATGGTACTCTGCTACTACAACAAAGTACGCAACTAATACTACAACAATATGAAAGTACAACTGCCTTATATAACATTGATTGTGCATATCGCTTCTATCCCAAATCAACTAGATTTATGCAGAAAAATAATTCAGTTATTGCCCCTTCGCGTTGCAAAAACTATGGAGGTGACGCCCCTTCGACGTTGAATAGGTTAAGGTAGTGTGCGGTGAGCCGATGTTCGGCGAGGAAGTGTTCGACGATGAAATAATAAATCTCTTGGAAATAATTTTGTCCAACTTAATCTAAAAGAATTTTAAATTAAATCATTTCGAAAAATAAAATTTTTACATAAAAATATATATATCAAAGGAATGTCGAAGATTTTTCTGTTTTTAAATAATTTTTTTTGAGATATATATATATATATATATATAAAGGAGTGCCAAAGATATATATCAAAAGAGTGTCGAAGATTTTTCTGTTACTGGTATAACTTATTTGGTTTCATTTAGCACTTGGACTATGCTAATTTATGAAGTTTATATTCTGCTCTTTTAAATTTCAATGTATAACTGTGGGGAAGAAATACTATAAAATTCACTAACTTTTGATAAATTTAAAATCAACATAATTGAATTTTATTATATAAATACATTATAAATTAAAATTAGAATTTGACCATATTGAAATAGTTAAAGTTATAAACCTATCCTATTCATTTGAAACTTAAAAGAACATTTTTGAGGTTTGATGCTTTTTGATATAACTTTAACTCAGTATGGTTTCTTCAAAATTTAAATATCATTAAACGCGCACGTACATATCATATAAAAAAATTATAAAATTAAAATAATATAAAAACTAAAACCTAATTCATTAAACAATTTGAGAAAAATAGTATTATTTTATAAGAATTGAGAAATTAGAAAATTTAATCCTTAATTTTCTATATAATAAATTTTCAAAAATAAAATATGTAATATTATTTTAATTAAATATTTTGTAAATTCAAAATATTAATATGTTTTTAGTCTTTAGTCTAGTTAGTTGTTGGAGGCTCTCCTTAGACTATTTAACATGCAAAGCTCGATGTGATTCTTCAACTTGACCTGACTATGAACCACACTAATTGGTTCCAAATGCTTCGACAAATGATTTATCTTGTCATTTACGCCAAAAAATCTTTCGTAAACCTGATATATATCACAGAAAGCTCAATTCAACAAACAGAAACTTGTTAATCACTTTAAAAAATCACAACTTTATTTAATCTCTTTGAAAATTAATAATAACTTTATTAGAAATTTATTGATATTTTTAATAGCTACAACTTTATTAAATAAATTTAAAATTCAAACCACTTTAGGTTTTGAGGAATCTACAATTTTAGTTAACACATTTAATAGATCAATTGTTAAAATGTATTTTCTTTACTTCGCTAAAATGTGTTTTGGTGACTTCCAAATTTTATCACCTTTTTAAGGATATTTAATAAAAATAACTTATAAAACTAAATATATTAATTTCTTAGAAATGTGATTCACAATGATTAAAATAATAATAATAAAGACTTTCTTTTGAATTTTTTTATTATATAATAAAGAAAATTATCTATGATATAATACTTTTTAATAATCTGTCAAAGTGAGCTGAGTGAGCTGAGTTTGATATGACATATTTAATTACGGTGAGGGTAACTTGTGTGTGGTTGCATTCATATTAATGATTTTCTAAAAACCAAACACAAATGAATTAAAACCCTCTTTATTTCTCTTTCCTTTTTATTTTTCATCAATTAAACGTCATTCGGAACACCAAAAAAGCCGACCATATTAACCATTAGTATGAACCGCAATGATTTTGACTATTTAAACAATCCTAAATTTTCTCAAATAAAATCACAAACTCTAGAAATGGAAAAAACATACCCTAAATATGAATTTAAAATGCAACTATATAAAGTTGGGATAAAAATTATCTTCAAATCCTAATATTGGAATTGTGCTGAAGAGTCGAAAGCTCTGTAACCACGGTACTGTTGAAATTTTATCCTAAATTCCATAAACGACAGACAAAAAAATTTCTTTGTTTTTAACACCAGAAAACAGAAAATTGCTTGCTAGAAACGGTGTTGCAGCAAAGCAGTTTGGTGTTGCAGCAACGTAATGTGGTGTTGGAGCAACGCTGTTAGAATTTATGATAATTCACAAACAAAACCGATAATTGCATAGCGGAAATAATAAAAAAAACGTCTGCAGAATACGGTGTGACAGCAACGCGAAACTGGTGTAACAGCAACACAGTTTCGTCAGTTGCTGTTTTTGGTGTTGCAGCAACGTAATTCCGTTAGTTGCTGATCTTGGTGTTGCAGCGACGCGTTTTGAGGTCAAGTCACTTTTTGACTTATGATGTAACGGCAACCTGCAACGATTGGCGTCAAGTCACTTTTTGACGCTTGGTGTAACAACAACGTGCAACGATTGACGTCAAGTCACTTTTTGACTTACGGTGTAATAGCAACGTGATTTTGACGCTTGGTGTAACAGCAATAGTAAACAAGCTAAACAGTAAACTTGTAAACAGTAAACTTGTATTCATAAACAGTAAACAAGCTGATACAAATTTATCTTCCTCTTGATAGAGGGATTAAAAAAAGGAACACTTCAGTTCCAGAAACCAATTTTCTCTCTCTCTGAAAATTGCAGGTTCAGCACTGCTGTGCGTTTACAGAAGAGACTCTCTATTCAGTCTTCTAACCTTCTCTCTTTAAAAACAAAATTGCTGTTCATTCTCTTAAAAACATAACTGCTATTCATTACATTTATAGAGGAAAAAATATCTGAATTTAAACAATAAAATAACCAAAATATCTTGTAACGCTTATCTACGTATTGAATGCAGAGCAATGATGACTTTGTCAATGAAAATAAGTCAGCGGTTGCAGGGGAGTTCAATTCTGCGCATTTAATGCTCATCAATGTGCAAAATGTCAGAAGACTTTGCAGCATCGAACAATCTGAAATATCTACAGAAGATCAGATTTCGGATCAGCAGTTATTGTGTTGCAGTTGGAATTAAATTCCAACACTCCCCCTTAATTTCAACTGTTGCATACGCAGGCATTTCGTGAAATGATCAAAACTTTTCTTTGCTAATGGTTTTGTCAAGATATCAGCTAGCTGATCCTCTGTTCTGCAGTGCTGCAAAACAATCTCACCATTGTTAACCAATTCACGTATGAAGTGAAATTTGGTATCTATGTGCTTTGTTCTTTTATGAAAAACAAAGTTTTTAGACAAAGCTATAGCTGAGCTATTGTCATAGTAAATGGTTGTGTCATTTTTTTGTTCATGACACAAATCTCTGAGAACTCTTCTCAGTCACACTGCTTGGCATGCTACTGTTGTTGCTGCCACACACTCTGCCTCTGCTGTTGACAAAGCCACAACTGGTTGCTTCTTGGAAGCCCATGAGATGGCTCCCGATCCCATATGAAACACATATCCTAATGTGTTTTTCTATCATCAACACTTCCAGCCCAATCACTGTCAGTGTAACCTGTCAACATGAAACTTTCAGAAGAGGAGTATAAAATACCAAACCCCTTCGTTCCATTCACATACCTTAGAATCCTCATGGCTGCCTACCAATGAGTCTCTTTTGGTCTTTCGATAAATCTGGAGATTAAACTCACAGCGTGCATAATGTCTGGCCTAGTTGCAGTCAAATACATAAGGCTGCCAACTATGCTCTTGTACAATCTTGGATCAAAATCCTTGTTGCTGTCTTCTTTGGTCAATTTCAACCCCACTACAGTTGGAGTCACAACTGCCTTTTTGTTCTGCATGTTAAATCTTTTCAACACTGCTTCTACATATTTATCTTGAGAAATGAAAACACCATTTTTACTTTGGTCTACTTCAATTCCAAGAAAATATCTTAAGAAGCCCAAGTCAGTCATTTCAAATTCACTTTTCATGACTGGTTTAAAATCAAGAATGAGACAAGCATCATTGCTAGTAAAAATCAAATCATCTACATATAAAACAACAATAATAATCTTACCGTCATTCTCTTTTATGTAGAGTGTGGGTTCACCATCACACTTATCAAACCCATTCTCAATCAGATAAGCATCTATTTTGCTATACCATGCTCTTGGAGCTTGCTTTAGCCCATAAAGAGGCTTCTTCAGTTTGCAAACTTTATGCTCTTGGCCATCAACTTCATAACCTGGAGGTTGTCCAACATAAACCTCTTCTTTTAACACTCCATTCAGGAATGCAGATTTAACATCCATCTAATAAATCTTCCATTTGTGTTGTGCTGCAATAGACAACATTGTTCTGACTGTTTCCATCCTTGCTACTGGTGCAAAGGTTTCATCATAGTCTTTGCCTTGTTGCTGCTTATAGCCTTTCATAACAAGTCTTGCTTTGTGCCCGTCAATATTGCCTTCAACATTGCTTTGGTCTTATAGACCCACTTAACTCCAATGGCATCTTTGCCTTCAGGGAGGTCTACTAACTCCCATGTTTTACTTTTTCAATTGCACCAATTTCTTCATTCATTGCTTCAATCATTTTCTCTTTATTTACAACATCTTCAAAATGAAATGGATCATCAACATGACAATACAAAGCGAATAATGAATTTAGACCGATATTGTTACTTACCTCTCCTTTTTCATAAATCTCATTCAGATTTCTGAATCTTGGTCTTTTTGGTGTGCTTGGAGTTCCATCCGAACTTGAGGGTATTTCAGATCCCTGTGGTGTACTTGAAGAAGCACCTCCTTGACTTCTTAAGGCTGTTCAAATTCCAGCTTGTGGTGTGGTTTGCTGAATTTGTTGTGGTGGAGGAAGAACCACCAAAGAAGGATTATTTGCTGATGTCCCTTCCTCTTCTTCTTCATGAGACACAATTGTCTTCACATTCACTGTCTTTTCTAAGCTTCCATCCCAAGTTTCATCTTCAATGAACTGCATATCCCTGCTTACTATCAATTTCTTAGTGGATGGATTATAGAGTTTGTATGCTTTTGACTCATCACAATAGCCAATAAACACACACTTCTCCCCCTTACTATCAAGCTTTTTCCTTAGCTGATCTGGTACATGTGCATAAGCTACACAACCGAATACTCTCATGTGAGTGACAGTTTTCTTTTGACCACTCCATGCTTCTTCTGGTATTTTGTTCATGACAGCTTTAGTTGGGCATCTATTCAAGATGTTTTGCCTTCATCATACTTCTAACCATGTCAAGAATGGTCCTATTCTTTCTTTCGGCAACACCATTTTGCTGAGGTGTATACCTTGCGGTGAACTTCTTTTGTATGCCATTCTCTCTACAAAAATGCAGAAATTCTTGGGAGATGTATTCTCCTCCTCTCTCTGTTTTGAGCACTTTGATATAATGCCCACACTGCTTCTCAACAAGAGTTTTGAAGTGGCGGAATTTCTCAAACACTTCACTCTTCTGTTTCAGCATATACAACCATGTCTTTCTGGTGTAATCATCAATGAAAGTTAAAACATATCTATTTCTGGCAAATGATGGTATTTGCATCGGTCCACACACATCAGAATGAACAATTTCCAAGGGTGGTTTTGCCCTTATACTCTTTCCTGTTGGAAAGCTTTCTTTGTGTTGCTTTCCCAAGATGCAGCCTTCACAAAGGTTGTCCGATTTTTCAATCAACGACAATCCCTTTACCATTCCCTTTCTGTGCAACAGATTCAGGCCTCTGAAATTGAGATGTCCAAATCTCAAGTGCCAAAACCAATTCTCATCTTTCACTCGTTCCTGAAAGACTTCTTGTGTGACAACTGCAATAGTTCTTCCTTCCTTCAAATCTGCCCTGAGTTTGAGAGGAAACATTCTATTGCTGGTCATCTGCACATGTGCAATGATCTTCTTACTTGGAGGTATATCTCTGATTGTACACGTATCATCTTTGAAGAACACATTGTAACCTTTGTCAATGAGCTGTCCAATGCTCAAAAGGTTACATTTCAGACCAGGTACATAGTATACCTCTGGCACAATCATTTGTTCTCCATTTCTTGCTCGGATACTGACTCTGCCATTACCCTTGACAGATATCTTACTATCAGTCCTGCTGTTACCTCAGATTTCACATTTTCATCTAGATATGCAAACATTGCAATATTTCTAGTCATGTGATTACTACAACTTGAGTCTAAGAACCAAAAATCTTCTTGTTTGTCTTGTGTAATGTTACATGTTAACAACACATTCTTTGGATTCTTATCTACTTCATTTGCAAAATTAGCATTCTGCCTACTATTCATGTCATTTTGTTTTCTCCTACATTCATTGGCATAGTGCCCATATTTCTTACAATAATGACATTGGACTTGGGATTTGTCATACCTTTGTCCACGAGCTGGCTGTTTGCTTGAACCTTCATCTTGGTTCTGATTGTAGCTCCTTTTGCTTGTGCTTGCAGGACAATATCTGCCTCTATTTTGGCTTCTTCCACGACCTCTGTTATTTACTCTGCCTCGACCTTTTCTTTCGCTGAAAGACATCTGAGTCTTGAATGCTTGCTCAAAAGATGAATCAGTTCCTCTACTCAGTCTGTGTTCATGAGACATAAGAGAAGCACTCAGTTCATCTACCGTGAACTGTGAGAGATCTTTTGTTTCTTCTATTGCTACCACAACAGCTTCAAACCTTGAGGGTAAACATCTCAACATCTTCTCTACGATCCTTCTTTCTTCAAGAATTTCACCATGAGATCTTATCTGGGTTATCAGCCCAATAACCTGAGTGAAGAATGAATCTATCGTATCAGGTTCCTTCATGCTGAGTGTTTCAAAGTCTCTCCTCAACATCTGCAACTTTGCAGTCTTCACCTTCTCCATGCCTTGATAAGCAGTTTTGAGAATATCCCATGCTTCTTTGGATTTTGTTGCTGCTGCAATCTGTAGAAAAACACTTTCATGTACTAATTGAAAGAGGAAAAAGAGGGCTTTGGCATCCTTCTTCCTTTCGCTCTTCAACTGGTCTCTTTCGGCTACTGTTAAAGCAGCCAATGATGTTGCATCTGCTGGTTCAGCATAGCCAGTTTCAACCAGCTCCCATATTCCTTGAGAAGCAAACAATGCTTTCATTGTTATGGACCAATACCTGTGATTTTTCCCATTAAACTGTGGCATTTGGGAATTTGTCAAACCTGTTCCAGCATCTGCCATCTTAACTCTGTATAGACAGAGAAGAGATACTGAATGTAAAATTTAAAAACAAGAAAAAACTTTCTCTGCTAGAAAAAATCTACTCAATAAGCTTCTTACAGCTCCTACAGTGAAAAAAAAACTCAGTTTTTGACTCACTGAGTGCCTAGACAAGCTCTGATACCATGTTGAAATTTTCTGCTAAATTCCATAACAGACAGACAAAAAAAATGCTCTGTTTTTACACAGAAAACAGAAAATTGTTTGCTGGAAACGGTGTTTCAGCAAAGCAGTTTGGTGTTGCAGCACCGTAGTGTGGTGTTGGAGCAACGCTGTTAGAATTTTTGATAATTCACAAACAAAACTGATAATTGCATAGTGGAAATAATAAAAAAAACGTCTGTGGAATACGGTGTTACAACAACGCGAAATTGGTGTAAGAGCAACACAGTTTCGTCAGTTGTTGTTCTTGGTGTTGGAGCAACGTAATTTCGTTAGTTGCTGATCTTGGTGTTGCAGCAACACGTTTTGATGTCGTCATTTTTTGACTTACGGTGTAACGGCAACGTGCAATGGTTGACATCAAGTCAATTTTTGACGCTTGGTGTAACAACAACGTGCAACGATTGACGTCAAGTCACTTTTAGACTTGCGGTGTAATAGCAACGTGATTTTGACGCTTGGTGTAACAGCAACAGTAAACAAGCTAAACAATAAACTTGTAAACAGTAAACTTGTATTCATAAACAGTAAACAAACTGATACAAATTCGTCTTCCTCTTGACAGAGGGATTACAAAAAGGAACACTTCAGTTCCAGAAACCAATTTTCTCTCTCTCAGAAAATTGCAGGTTCAACACTGTTGTGCATTTACAGAAGAGACTCTCTATTCAGTATTCTAACCTTCTCTCTTTAAAAACAAAACTGTTGTTCATTCTCTTAAAAACAGAATTGATGTTCATTACATTTATAGAGGAAAAAATATCTGAGTTTAAACAATAAAATAACCAAAATATCCTGTAACACTTATCTGCGTATTGAATGCAGAGGCGGTGATGACTTTCTCAGTGAAAATAAGTCGGCGGTTGCAGGGGAATTCAATTCTGCGCATTTAATGCTCATCAATGTGCAAAATATCATAAGACTTTGCGACATCGAACAATCTGAAATATCTGCAGAAGATCAGATTTCGGATCAGCAGTTATTGTGTTGCAGTTGGAATTAAATTCCAACAGGTACATCTTCATATTATGTTTGATAGGTCAACAGTTATGAATTTATGAGCTAAAATTAAAGGTTTCTTCATTTTATCAATTGTCGCCACCCGGGCTTAGATTACTTCACTTCTCCAAACAAAATTACAAGGCTTCGAAATTATAAGGATTTGTTTAGTTGTTTTAATTTCGTCTGCATTGATCGGATTTTATATACATCATGAATCTTATTATAAATACGTCATTGTGCAGGTTTTTCGCATCAACTTGTTCCATGGAATGAGGTTTGCTTCAATACCCTGATTTTGACTTGTTCAATCAAATCATGGGAGTAATACAATTATTTATCAAGCTTTTCATGCCCGTTGATGTAGATACTTTGTAGCTTGGTGGGCATCTGCATACCCTAGCAATGCAATTTCCATAGAAATAATCAAGTATGTCAATGAAGTGACATCTCCGTTTTCAAATATTATTGCAATCATTTTTAGCGTAATTTCTACGGTCACATTTTTATGTCTCAACATGATGGCCATTATTCCTTTGACATTATTTAGCAAGAGGATGTTTCCTAACTTCGATGGAAGACAACATAAACGAATTAGTCATGGGAAGGGTTTAATGGTGCTAGATACCGCTAACATATAGGGCCATCACTGATAAAAAGCCCTAATTATACCTCACATAGTTTGGAGTAGGAA
Source organism: Pinus taeda (assembly GCA_000404065.3). NCBI lineage: Eukaryota > Viridiplantae > Streptophyta > Pinopsida > Pinales > Pinaceae > Pinus > Pinus taeda. The sequence continues at coordinate 97,533 of APFE030823409.1, read as the reverse complement.
CCCCATCAAGAGTATTGGCCTCACCACCATAACTATAATGTTCACCTTGCTTTAAATGAATAACATAAGAGATTATCCACATAATCTTTGAATAACCAAGTAAGTTCACATTGTCATGCATTGATTGCAATGTGGAAAGGTCGACTACACTGAAGGGAGAAAAGAGTGAGTTCCACGAAATAAAGAAATAATTTTATCATGGAGAAGGAACACAAGAGAAAGGAAGGGTTCGTTGACTAACCTACAATTTATTTTACAAAATAACAATGATTCATGAAAAGAAAATATAACACACATTCCACAAGATAAGTGTCAAATCCATTGAAACAATTAAATTTCTATATTACATAAGAATGTCAATATATACCAAAAACATCCATAGAATAGTATTAGAACATTCATGATACATGCATGAAAGTGTGTTGTCTCAATGAGCTTCAATATTAGTTCAAAGATCCAAGTACACAGTTACAAACGTGAGACACTAGTTCCAGTAGTGGAACATTAAGTCACTTCTTGCTTCTCCGGAGAATAGTTTTTATCTCCTACGCCAACTAGAGAAGCCAAGACTATCTCTCCAAAGATTAAGCCTCCAAAGGCATTTTGCTTTAATTATGAGGTTGCTTTCATAACAAGAGGAATTTCCTTTCATCTCGCCTTAACTCTTAGTTTACACTCATGCTTCTTGGACTTCTAATATATCCTATGGACTTCTAAAGAAATGCTGAAATTCTAAATGGCCTTTGGACTTCTCTATCTGACTTTATGGACTTATTCATATGACTTTTGTCCATATATGACTACCTGACTCTTTATGTTCCATATATGACCCTTGGATTTCCACACATTACATTTTGTCATTCTCCTTGAAAACAAATCACTACATTCAACATAATGATGTGGCATGACACATGGACACACATTGACCATTATGGTGACACCTGTACAAGTTACAACTTGAAAATCATGACATTTACTTCAAGATGAGTTGGCAATGCCAAGCCTTATTCCCAGCTTCTTCATCTTGCATTCTTGATGGTAGATATGATCTATGGTTCATCTCCATGAAATATCTAATTTGTTACTTGTATTCACCCTCCAAAGTTTCTTGGATCAATATTAGGATCCCCTAAGTCTTCATGTAATGTCTTCCTTTTGTATTGGTCTATGATCAAATTCATGTATCCATGATAGCTCATTTTGGTGCTTCTTCTTTGGAGGTGTTTCTTTATGCTTTCTCCTTGCTATTTGCTTTGAGCATCATGTTTTCATGCTAGGAAGGTACTTCTTCCAATGAAAATCATCCATGAAATAGAAAAAATAGTCTTAAAATAATCTATCCTATCACTACCTAGTACATTTTGATGCAATAGTGGGTGCCTAGCCATTTAGAATGCGCTTTTCACTGAGAGAGGCCATAGGAAGGAGGCCGCTTTGAATAGGAGGTTTTTGATTGAAATATGAGGATATGACGGCCATTTTAATACACACTTTTCCTCTACAAGAGGATGGATAAGCTCCATGTTGTTAGCTAGGGTATCTCTATGTTCCATGTAGGGCAAAGGTGATCAAAGCTTATTGTAGTGAGTCCGTATAAGCAAAAAGGATTAGGTGGCTTCCCTTGGGAGGTTTATAATGTGCAATAGTTTTGAGGTGATATTTTGGAGGAATTTGTGCACAAGTATTGGTGAGTAAGGTTGCATCAATGAGGTTGATAAATAGGCTAATATGATATCCTAGTAAGAGGGCTAATATCTTTACATCTTGCACTAGGCAGTAGGACCAAGAAGGGCTCCAAAATGGCCAAGTGTGGGACTAGTAGAGTAAGAGAGGGAAATGCATCCGAACATGACTCAAACTTGGATCACTCACAATAAAACCACCAATATAAGTCAGAGGGATACACAATATTCATGGATAAAAATCAAACCTCGAAACGATAGCTAAGAGACACTTATTTCTAAGTGTGAGAGTAAAATGACACATTACGACACTTAAAACACAAGTTATGACAAAAATGGCGAATCTGATGAAAAAGTTTGTTAATCTGTAGGAATGTGTATAATGCATATTCTAATGATATATAAAACCATTTAATGTAGAAAAGTGCGCAAGGAACTAACTCTAGTGGTGTTGAAAGATGTGGCACATACAAGAGTGAAAATACTTAGAAGCGACACCTAAACCATAAGAAACATAGAAACAACACTTGCAATATGTGAATGATCTTGAAAGTGACACATGCCCGAGTGAATATAACATGAAAAAACCACTTTATAAAGTGAAAGAAAATCAAAATAGTAGTCAGGAATGTGAAAGTGACACTTGTGAAAGAAAAAGTGCGTAAAAGACGAGAATTGAGAAACTCATTGAAATATAAGTGCAAACAAAACCCAAGTGGGAGAGAATGTCAACAAAGTGTGCACTTACTTTCAACATGAATTAACCATCACAAAGACACTATCTTGATGGAAAATTCTATGCTATTTTAAGCTTTCATAAGGAAGGTGCACTTGTGAGTTCAACCAAGATTGTGCATGTGTGAACAAGTGACTTTGAAAGTTAGGAATTTGAGAAGAATACTTAAACTCTCTTAAAACATCAGTCCAACATGAAGGGACCATAGAGTGATAGATCGTAGGATCCTCAGTAGGCTCCAAAAATGAAGTGTGGCAAAATTTTTGGATGGTGTTGATCGCAACGTTAACACTTGGCCACACATTAGTAGAAGTCCAACACTTTTTTTTAGGTTTATTTCTCTAAGTGGAAGGTCTCAAATTTTAGGAAGTATTAATTTTCATTATGGAAAACCTTGGATTGGATGCTTATCCCAGATAAAGATATAGGTTTCTCTATTATTTTCTTAGTTTCAAAAACATCAATATAAGACTAGTCATGCCTCAAATATTTTTATAGGGGAGAAGGATAATAAGTATATCGAGTTTTTTAAGCACATTAACCATTGTTTCTTTGCTTCGAGAGAGCCTGGGTAGTACCCCAACGGAATCACATAAATATAACACAAGCATTTCTTTGCTACCAGCAGGCCTAGGAAGTAACTTGTTGAAGTTTCTTACTCCACCTCTCAGCGCAACAAGCCTTTATATTATTTCAACCTTTATTTATTTCGGTTATAGAAATGTGATTATGCACTTATTTATTTATGATGGTGGAAGAGGGATCCTGAGCTTTTGAGCGAACAATATTTTATTCCTTTTTTCAAGGGATTTAAAATATAACTGAACTTATATGCTTGTTTTAATCTTTTCTCCTTACCCTTCTCTACTCAGTTGAGTCAATAAGTAAAACACCATTCAATACAAGGTTGAGTCTGAATTATTTATGCCTGGAACAAATCATATTTTTCATTTGGACATGATCGAATTTAAAGATATCTACACCCAAAATAGAGAAGAGGTAAGATATAAGCCAAGAGTTAAGCCAAGCATTATTCATCATTACAATTACTCTTTTCAAGTTTTTCCAAGTTATATTTTGAACAAAAAGGAACATCGTTCATGCAAATTGTTATTAATCAAACGTGAAAGAAAATACATAAAAGAGAAAAAAATTAGAAACAACAGACAAGGGAAATGGATACTGAAGCGAAACACAACATGTAAGACAAAAATATGAAAAAAAAAGTGGAGAGACTACATAGAGAGGATGAAAGAAGGTGGATGCAATGCAAGGGAAACTAAGCCTACTCCTAACTTAACCAACTAGAAGGTCAGGGCTAGGTGTAATGATATTTCCAGAAAAGCGATTATATTTGGTCCCTACCGACAACCACAAAGGTAAGAGAAATGAAAACTAATGTATGATCATGTGCACCAGAAGAGATAAAAGATTGAATATCTTGCACAAATGATTGAATGTCTTCGCTAGATGTAGAAAGGTGTGTGATCCTTAACCAACCTACACAGTTACCTTTATGCCGAGAGTAACAATGAAACAAACTTGGAAGGCTTCTTGTGAATGCACATGCATCTATATTTTCTTTCTTATAAAACATCAAGTGAAATCAAAACTTGTTTCTAGTAGATGGTATTTCTGAGTAAGATGCCTCCAACTGATTGGATCACAAGATTAAAAATAATCCTCTTGAAAAAATTGAAATCCTTGAAAAGATAATTTCTCAATTAATGGCATGGAATCGGGACAAAATCCTTGTATGGGAAATTAATCTTATCATATTCAAAAGGTTTGACAACATACTAAGGACCTGACATAAAAATTAGTGAAGGCTCGAGTGCCTCAATTTCTTGAAAAGTGTCTAAATATTGAGATGATAAACAATAAATATAAGCTAATGTAAAACAACCATCATTAGGTATATTAGTGGTAAAATTATTAATTGAATGATAGTTTTGAGAACAAGAACCATGATCGGATGGGATGATTAAGGCATAGTATTCTTGGTTAGGAGACAACAGAGGTAGATTAGTTTGAACAAATTGAAAAATTATTTAAATGAATGGATCATCTTCTTCATATGTTTAATGTGACAAACCATCTACTTATGACTGGCTATAAATTCGACTGACATCATAATCATTAAAAGGGAATGCTAATATGAAAAAAACATGAAACAAGTCGAGATATAATGGATGAAAAAGATGAAAATAATTAATAAAATAACACAATCATTCATTAATACTGAAGAGGATATATGACTCCATGAATAAAATTATTAGCATCAAGATTTTCACAAGAAATACTAGGAATTGATTTCTTTCAAATACATCTGATAGGCATGAATCCTTCGACCAGTGATAATATTTAGAATCAAAAGCCTCACAAATTCACTCATCCAATAAATGTATACATTACAAACAAGATTTTGATAAAAGAGATTTGCATGAAGAGGAATCAACTAAAAAATTGATTTTCAATCTGATTGAGAACCAAACCTTAAAATTTAGAAAAGGTATATCTGAAATACCACAAAAATTTTAAGAAGTAACTTACATATAGTGAATTCATGCAAAGGAAATAATTGTGTGAGAAAATCCATATTTGACTTAGTTGGGGGATCTTACCAGAGTCGCGAGAACCTGACATGAGAATGAATAGAACTTGAAGTGTCTCAACTTCCTAACAAATCCTAGAACTTTCAAATACTATAGAATGAAATATCAAAGATTGGAGTAGATCATGCATGGTACGTGGATAAATACCATCAATAATTTCGACTAAACTACTGCTATCCGCGTGGAAACCAACTAGATCACTGATTTTATCAGATGTCTCAACTTCAACGAATATATTACCTAAGTTATAAGGTTATTCCAATTGAAAATCCATGGACATAAGGGTTAGAAAAATCTCATGAGTAACTTGAATAAAAGGATTTTCTTCATGCAAAATTGGAAATGGCAAGGGATGGACTAGATACTCAATGACTTCATTACCTTCTTCTTTATCATGGATGGTCCCACTACCTTGTGTCAATTCAAAATCCAACTCATTATATGACAAAATTGAAGAGAATGGAGTATTGCATTCACAAGGTAGGGCATTACAAACAATAGAGCACAGGGGATAGTGAGCTGAAGAGGAAATTTCTATAAGAACATCTTCTTGGACATAATCATATTTGAGTTTTGAATTTTTCAAATATTCTAAAAAAAAAATGAAAAACCAATTAGTACATTTGGGAAATCATCATCACATTCATCAATACAATCAGAATCAACATAATGATGGTTCTCCACAACTTTAGATTGATTGCGTAAGTTAAAGCCATTTGATTCATTACCGAGATTCCTAGATTCAAAATCAACTAATGATGCAAGGACATTATCTTGACAGAAAGGATTTTGGAAAAGAGAAGAAATATCAAGAGAATCCTCACCTTCCTACTCCTATGTTTGTGAAGAATGACTACCTTTCTCCTAATCATTTTTATATTGGAAAATAGAGAATATACATAAGGAGATTGATCAAGTGGATCAAGGGAGAAGGGGTTATGAGCATGAGATGATAGAGGAGGGAAAGTGTGAAGATAAAATTCATGATTGGGGTTATGATTGTAAATATCATCTTGAGGAATGGAAGTATTAACCTTTACATGAGGCTTCATGAACCATTCCAAGGTTTCCTCCATTGAATCCGAATCATGGAAAGTGGAAGAATGTTGTGAGATGGGTCAAGAATTTAATTTCTAGACCTCCCAACATCAACATTATCACAAGGAAGTACCAAAATTGGTATCGAGAAAGGAGGAGGACAAGGAAAAGAAAGAAAAGTAGGTTCCTCTTCTATCATTGGAGGTGTCTCACAGTTTTCAAAGGTGCGGAGAACAAAAATATCAGGGGGTTCAACCTCACCATGTAAATATATTTGAACCAAATGCTAAAATTTTTTTTAAAGAAATCCCAAGCTATATCTTCTCCAGGAAACTCATAATGTAATTGAAGGAACCCATTAGAAAATTTCTCAATTGATTTATTATGCTCAATTGTAATTTGACTAATTATTGTAAAAACACCTTGGTAGTCATACCAATCAAAGGTTTGATCAAGATCCTTGAGAAATTGATCAAGATAATGTATAGAGGTGGATGGTAAGGTATGACAACATTGATTAACATGAGCTTCAAGAGTGACGAAGAAGAGCACAAAAGAAATATCTTCATCATCAATTTCATAATATTCACAAAAATTAAGGAAATTAGAGATGTCCTATCCCATCCTCACCATCAAACTTTAATTGAGACAAGTCATAAAGAGGCTCATCGGGGATTAAAATTTGACCACTAGATCCATTTAAAAAACACCTCTGGAATATGATTTTAGGATGAGCCATTAAGGATAATTAATTAAACAAAGACTCAGTGGGCACAACTTTTGATTTATCCCTCCTACTAGTGCTAGAATGTTGACGGTGGTGGATATCGCCAACATACAGGGGTCTCCCCGATGGAAATTTTCAATTAGACCTTACACCATTTGGAGTAGGAGCCCCATCCAGATTATTAGGCTGACCACCATAACTATAATGTTTGCCTTGGTTTCAGCGACTAACGTAAGAGATTATCCACATAACCTTTGAATAAGCAAGTAAGATAACATTGTGAAGCACCAATTTAAATGTGTAAATGAAGACTTTCATGAAGGGATAAAAGAGTGACTCCCATAAAGGAAAATAACAGTACTTTCCTAGAGAAGGAACAATAGACCAAGGAAATGTACATTGATTAACATGTAAATTAGTTCACACGATAACAATGATTCATGAAAAGACAAATACAACACACATTCAACAAGTTAAGCACCAAAGGCACCAAAACAGTTCAATTTATTTAGTACATAATAATGCGAACATATACCGCAAAAATTTAAAGAATACTCTTAGAACAATGATGATACATGCATGAAAGTATTTTTGTTTGATGAGCTTCAATATTAGGTGAAAGATCCAAGTATGGAGTTACAATAGTGAGGCACTGGTTACAGTAATGGAAAATTAAGCCACTTATTACTTCTCCAAATAATTGATTTTATCTCATATTCAATGTCGAGAATCCAAGTCTAGCTCTCCAAAGCTTAAGCCTCCAAAATCCTTTTGCTTGAGTTATGAGGATTCTCCTATAACAAGAGGAATGACCTCTAATCTCCCCTTAAATCTTAGGTTACCCTCATTACTCTTGGACTTCTGAGATATCATTTACACTTCTAAACAACTCTTGAACTTCTAAATGACCTTTCGTTGAGGGACAAAGTCCCCTAGGGTCTTGGGTCAATACCATAGCAGGGCGGGGGTTATCTACAATGAAAAAGAAGCATTCCACACAGCCATGATACTAATATAAGAAAACTATGTGAAGAGAGGTGCACCTGGGGGTCCTTCATTTGTGTAGATTCAGCTAGGGTCCAAACCCTCTTGGAGCTCCTTTCGATCCTTCAACCTGTAAAACAATCAATTCAAGGAAGTATAGCAGTATATGGACCAAGCATCATAAACAAATCAACTTCATAGCATATTGAAAGGTAGTTAGTTATACAATTGAAACAACTATTCATATGCAAATCATAACATTAACATCATAAGCATGAAGAAGATTAATTTCAGGAATGAGACAAGTGTTTCTTTATTGCAGATAACTAAAATATAGTAAGGAATGATTTAACTTGAGTCTTCCTCTCACTACCTCCAAGTGGAACTGTCCTCTGGGTTCGTCCAATCTCAAGCCTTCAACAAACTCCTTCCATGACTCATACTAATGTATCTCAACTAGTGAAATAACATCAAAGCTCAAGGAAACAAGAGTTTCCTATAATGGGGGGAAGTGTTGGAAGCACAAGGATCTTCAGACCTGATCAGGGATAATATCAGTAGATTGATTTTTCTCTCTATTCTCTCCTCCCTTAGGCCTTCCCATTGAAGCCTTTTTATACTTCTCTCAAAGTAGTTTTTTAGTTAGGAATTCGTTGGGAATAGTTGGGCCACGGACACAAAAGTAATCAACAGGTAAAACCTGTGATCTCCACCCAAAATTAGGGAGATTTAATTTTTTAAGTGTTTTAAGACCTATATGCGGGTTGGGTATACACATACCCACGTACACACACGTTTATCTCAGGGCAATGTTGCGTATAGGGAGTAAAGCACTGCTTTTTAAGTATTTGGACTAGGTCTGGAAGGAGGGGTTGCCCTAGGCCATGTGTGTAGCATTGCAAACATCAAGAGTGAGATTTAGAGCTATAACATATTCCCCCTAATATATGAGGTCAGAAGGGGTACATGATGGCCGAAATGTATTAAGTGCATGGAAAGGAAACCTATCAAAAATTGAGAAGGACTTCACCAAAGTTCAGCCTGCGAGCCACAAAAGGAGATTAGAAAGAAAACACTATCTGAGGCAGGCATACCCATGCTCAGAGAAAGTAAAGCACGTCTGCATATCAAGTACAAGTGAATCCACAAAGTATACAAGTATAGAAGACTGGAAAATACATAATGGATCATATGATCATGATCGAACAAGTACATTTCTGAATATCACATATAAGAATGTCAATGATGCTGAAGGATGAAGCTGATCACTGATATCAAAGACTAATCCCAAAAGTACCAAATGAACATGATGGAGTAAGGTGGTACTACACTGCAAACTTAGGTGCCAACATATAAAATGTCGCCATGAATGACTGCAACATATGAGGTGGAGTGGTATCAACAAGCAGTAACAAGAGCAACTGTCAAGTGAACCAATGAAATGCTGATGCAACCCGAGGTCTTCACCGACTGTCATGGTACATTTCTACACCATGGGAATAAATGATCTGAAGTTGACCATGTGAGAAATCGTTTGATTACTGGTAATTGATGTATATCGTTAACAAATGCGAGACTATTCACTAATAATGATAATGACCATCAAGGTACCCAATACAATCTAACAAGTGTGAATAGATGACTTGGAGTCGAACACCTGTAAGAATCTATCAGTCGGGAGATAATGATGGTTTCCCATTGTCGATAGCGAAGGATCTGCCACTATTGACTCAAACCCCAAGGTATTGCCAAATGGACTCTAAAACTTTGCCCTAGAGCAATGAGTCATAGTTGATAGGGAAAGATCCGCTTGAAGGAAGTCATTAAGGCATCCTTCATCAATCTAGTGTGAGTGTAACCCGTAGGCCAACAATGTGGAAGGAATCAGACAAAAACGATGTAGTAACCCAACCGAAGCACACTTTCGTCGTACACAAGATGTGGCTAGCGCATGATAGAAACCCTTTGAACCAACCAATAATGAGAGTTGACACAGAGGTGAGGTATCCAACAATAGGGTCAAATGGAAACCAAGGTATTGCATGAATCCCAATGCGTGATAGTGTAAGCTGATGTCGAACACAAGGGAAACCACTCAATCAAAGACCCATGATACTGATCAATGTTGAGCACAAGGTGACCTATCAATAATTAAAATAGGGACAGGGTTTGGCTCTAGGCCTATCGTGAGAGCAAGATGTCATCTTTGATAAGGACAAGACCCACCAACAAAAAGTCAATGGGGACCTTCTCAAATTGGCACGAGTAAAGGACCAATATAGTTGATGTGATGATAGACAAGACACTGACAACCAATTATGGTTGGCTGAAAAATGATTCAAGAGATGCCGCAGAGAGGCTGACTCAGGCTAACTTGCCTTGAGCAAAATCACGACTCAATGATGACTATGTGGCAACATATGATGACTCTGTATAAGCTCGTCATGTAGGAGGCACGAACAAACCCTCCATATGATTGGAAGAGATAACCAATCAGGGGAGAACTGACTCAATAACAAGGTTAATGTGTACCTAAGTCAAACTAAATCTCGCCCAAATGGAGGAGACTTTGTTTTGAGTGCTTTCTGCAAGGGCGACACAACTGACTCTAGCTGCAACAATAAGTGGAAATATTGTCTCGTTCCCGCTCTTTTTGGAATATATAATTTTTTTGTCTTTTTATTTAAGGTGGAAAAATAATAAAGGAATACTATAGTACAGTGGAAAGAATGAGTGTTAGTGAAATAGATGATTTAGTTCCTGGAATAGGAACAATCCTATGCTCAATGCAGGGAGGCAAAAACTGGTCAAAAACACTCAAAGGTGTGTTCCTTCCATGGGTTAGGGTGTGTCATGTTGTAGAAGTCAAGGGGATGCAAGTTTTATTTTATAGATGTCATGGTCAAAAGTTGGCTTAAACGTGAGTCAAAGTGAAGCCGGCTCAAGGCAAAAAGGTGCAAATGGTCAAAATGCAATTCAGTAGTACAACTCAACACAAAGGAGCCTCTAGGGTATATGGCCAAAACGAAGCGAAGAGTAAAGACGAATGAGTCTTCATTGCATAAGTCATGGCGGGACTATAGAGGACTCACGAACCTACTCAAATCGAAGCAGCATGGGCAACAAATGTCAGTGAGGTGCTAACTATGATGCCTATGAAAAGGATGGCTCTACCATTGTGTCATGATTAAAATCTGTGAGTGAAGATGGTTTACTAACCATAACACGATGGCACTGACCCTATGCTAAGTGTATTGACAAATGGAGGCTAGTATGCATAATGCAACCAAAAAGCAGCTTCCCTAACCTATATGCTAGTGAGAAAACGATACCTGCCATGACGGGTCAACAGGCATGGAATTGTCTCGAAACCGTTGAAAAAGCATCCAAAATGTCCTAAAAACCAAACCATTCTCAACATTCCAAGCTCTCAAGTTAAAAGTTACATGAGAAAAAAAAAAATCAAGTTTTGAAAAAAATTTTCATTTTCAAAGCTTATAAAATAGTTTTTTGACTCACCATTATCACTGTTTGAGTTGAGAGCACAAGGAGTGAAGAAAAAGGAGCAAGTTTTTCCATTCACTAAATTCAACGTTTCAAATCTTCCCAAAATCATCAGGTAACCCTTAAACTCATCTTGCATTCATTTGTGATTGGTTTTAATTTTTTTAATTCAAGTTTCACCGTTGAATTTTTGTCAAAAACAAATTCGTAGCGTATACGCGGGTTGGTTATGTGAAACCCACGTATATGCAGGCCCTAGACGTGACTGTGTATGAAACAGACCCACGTATACACCGCGAAAACTTCAAAACAAAAAATATAATGGTCCAAACTTGTTTTTTCTTTAGGATGCCAGTCACTTGGAGGGAAAGAGAGCATGCCTTAGTGGATGATGAGGTTATGAATGATCCTAATGCCCTAGAAGCCTTAAGAGGATGTGGTTTGCTAAAGTTCTTTAAAATTCCAAACATGAAAGAAAACACATGCTTGTTTGAAATGCGTATTCACTATAGAAGCATTGAGGATGACTCATTCATGATCGCTAAAATGCCACTCAAGATAGACATTGAGGATGTTTATTTTATCACTGGCCTTTCTTGGAGGGGAGAGGTAGTATATTCCACGGGCAGATCACGAGGAGCCTCTCTATCAAGGACTATGTGCATATCTATTGCCCGAGTCATCCAGAAAATATTGGAAGTCAAATTCCAATCAAGCAAGTGGGGGGTTTATCATTGAGGATCATCCTGTTCACTATAGCTAGAGTGAACGGATCTGATTCCTTACACTAGGCTTTACGGCTTGCCATGAGCTTGGCGGTAGACTATCTCACCATAGTATTTGATTGGTGTAATCCTCTTCTCGCCAACTTGAAGAGCCAGCTTACTTATATCAAGAAGGGCCAGACCAAAAACTTTGGATATGGAACTATTTTGCACTCTTTCTTATTTTAGAGGGTCCCACACTCCATCCTAGAGTATTAGTTTCCATCAGCACCCCATGAGATCCACGAATGGGTAGGTGGGCTAACCTAATGAAACGACTAGGAAGTGGGGACGTTCCACATACTACTTTCAACAATGACTTCTTCTCTTGGTGGGAGCAGCAAATCATCGCAGTGAATGATTACCCTTATGACGGTATGGACTTCTGAGGAGATCCTGACCTAGCTTTACCACCAAACGTAGCATGGGGCAATATAGGTAACAAGTGTTTTTTATTTTATGATTTTATGATTTTTTTATGCTTTTTCAAATATAAAAATGAACTTTGAAAAATATTTTTGATAGGATGATCATGTTCTAGATATTGGGCCAGTATGACCAGATGGATTCCCACGTCATGGACGTTGCGGCCGATGTGCCGAAGAGGCGGCTGTGAACACAGAGCGACTCCTACACACAGTTCAGTGGCACCTGGTGAGACTAATTCACTGAGTACCGATGGAGGCTATAGAGGATCTCCCTATAGACATGCAACGTCATGTGGTTGGCATGCCACGAGACTGGGTTCGCACTCTTCGGCGTTTGCCCAAAGCAATAGTCGCATAGTTAGCCATTCATCATGAGCTGGGGCATTAAAGGTACTAGACATGATTATGGGCATTTGAGTCCCAATTTTTGTATATTTTGGACACACTGATGTACACTTGAGATATTTTATGATATATATATATATATATATATATATATATATATATATATAATATTATTATATATATATATATATATATATATATACAACTCGACCTTTTGATTCTTGATTTTACTGTGATGAATGAATGATGTGCCAGTCTAATGCTTAATTAGCGATAGAATTAGCTAAACAATTATGAGATATTGGAATGTCCAAATAATTAATGTAAGTAAATGATCTTTGCAACAACCTCACCCTTAAATACTGGCGATATAAACATGGAACCCTTACTCGATAAATGAATTGTGACACTATCAATTGTGAATTAAGATAGACTACCAATGAATTGATTCCATAAGAAATTACTTCGGATAGTAAATTAATGAAGATAGTATACTCAACCATATTATTTGAAGAGGGACCAATGCATACTCCCCTTGACACCATCAACTGACCAGTTGGATAGTAGATTACCCAAGTTGTGGAAGTGAGGTTCCGAGTGTATCGACTAGCACCATTGGCGAATCCAAAGCAGACCAAGTCATCCATCATCACCTGCCACAGCAGACCAAAAAGTGTCAATATCAAAAACTCCCAATGAGATTTGTACAATAATACAAAATGTACAAAGAAGCCATTGCCTAACTGCTAAGCAAATTACTTCTTAAGGTAGAGCCCATAAAGGGGCTCTGCCAGCTTCCTCCTAGAGATGTTAATAGGTACAGTCATCGAACCAATCAATATATTACCCTTGGCAGAAAACTGTGTTGGAGCCAAAGGAACCGTACAAACATCACTAATAGACAAATTGGGGGACCTAGACTCAATTTCATGCAAAGGAGGATGGAAATATAAACGATGATGTAAATATTCCAAAGGTCAATCTACAACTGTCATTGCTTCGAATGTCTCTTCGTCAGATGGAAAAACAATATCCGAGCAATCCAACGTAGAAGTAAAATCAAGGGTCCAAGTATGAGCCACATCACCATCCAACTCCTCCCCGGAGAAATGGGTAGAATGGTTATCTGCAGAGTTATTGGTAGACTCACATCTAAGCTCTGTTTAAAACATAGAAGATTCTATTTCACCCACCTTGCCGTCATTCGATGTGGTCACAGATGAAGATAAGGCTCTAGGATCCGAAAAATAATGAGTTTGAACAAACACTTTCCTTAAAGGCTCCTTCGAGGATGAAATTGTATCTATTCTAGCTATAGGAGGGTGAAGATCAAAAGTACCCATCAAGGAAGAGTACATCCTGACTCCTAGATTCTCAGTAAGCGGATGGGGGTTATCCAGCATCGAAACAGTAGAATTTGAAGTTGCTCGAGGATCAACTCGAGAATAATCCAATTGATCAACCTTAACAATTTTCCCTTCATGAGGAAAGCAAATGACATGAAACACAGTCGAAACAACAACATCCATTTCATATATCCAATTCCTTCCTAAGAAGAGATTGTAATCTAGGTTAGCATCAATGAATTCTACTTCGATATTAATGACCTTTCCTCCAAACTTATAGGAAAGGCTGGGATAATCCCGTATGGCCTATAAGAATGGCCATCAAATGTTGTCAAGAGGGTAGGTGAAGGAACAACCAAAGGCGATCCAATGGCCTTCCAACATGACATAGACATGATACACGTGGAAGCTCCCTCATCTATAACCGTCCGAAAAATATTAGTTTTCCGATAAGTAGACTTTATCTGGAAAGCCATATGATGAGGAAGTCTCTTTTTGACATTATGCATATCAAAAGTGAGAGCTAAAGAATTATTTGGATCCACTGCCCCCATTGCCAAAAGTAAGGCACTTATTTCAGTAGAACACGAATGGAGCACCTCTAAAGAGGACATAGCACATCGAATTTGAGCCAGATCCTCAACAATGGAGTAATTATGGGCTACCATAACATTATGGTTGATAGTAGCGCGTTTAGTGGAACCTTTTGGTATCCGAGGTATAGTCTCGACAGAGGGTCACTCAATATGAAGTGGGTTGGTAGTTTCGGGAACTAATTTATCCTTGGATGTTTCACCTTCACCATAATCATGCGACCATGTGGCCACATGGATGTTAGAACCCATCATGAAAACATTTGACAATTTATCCCCTTCCTGGTTGCTCCTTGCAGAGGTACCAGGATTTGAATTTGCGCCAGCAAGCATCTGCTGCCCTTAGGGAAAAGGGTTGGTTAACATAGCTTGAGAGATAGAAGTCCATTGCTGCCTAACAAATGTTGAGCGTCTTGAAGTTTTGGGCGAAGATGAGTTAAATGGTCTCCACTGTGTAGCTTTCAAGGAAACTTGACTTTCATTCTAAACTCATTTCCACCACCACCAGCATTATTGCTAGGTTTATTTGCTTTCAGCCTTCCCATCTTGACTCTTTTTATTACCTCATCCTTTCTTTTTCCCATTGGAATTTTGATTTCCTTTGGGGTTGGAAGATTGGATGGCGTTAAGAGAAGATGGTTAAGAAGACGAAGGGTTAGACAATGTGACCTGGTTGGTAGGAGAAGTTTGTAAAGAGAACTGCTGCAAATGGCTCAATAGGTTCACCGCATTTGTGTCTATGGAACCAATGACACCATCCACATGGGGACCTAACTTTGACTTGGCTATATCAACCTTAGTCCTTGTAGCATCAGGAGAGATCTTTCGTAGAATCCCATATTGAGAGTAAATCAATTCTAACTATTGGGCCCTAAAAATAGCTTTCTTTTAAGAATAGACTCCAGACAGAGAGACATCCTTAGAGATCTCTCGTTGTAAATATTTAAAAAACCATTCGACATGGTATTCAGGAGGAATTTCAGGTTTAATGAGCATCTTGCTTTGTCTCTATTCCTGAATATGATTAGAAATGTGAGTTGCCATATCGCGATGAAAATTGGCCAGAAGTTTAGTTCCAGGATCATAACGGATGGGCAACTAGAAATGATTTAGGAAAATGATAGCCAAATTAGCGAAGGATGTAAAGCTGCCCCCTAGAAACTCTATATACCACTTGGCTGCATTGCTAGTTAAGGTGCGTTGAAAAAGACTCAACCTAAACGAGTCATCGATGATGGATTTTGTTGAGCACCACAAATGGAATGTGGTTACATGGTCTCATGTGTCTTCACCTCCCTTCCCCTCGAACTTTGGAATGTCCGAAGGGAGTTTGGTTGGGAACGGAGGCTAGGACAGATTGTATTTGATTGGATCGTTTGTTAATTTGGTGAGATCTGGCAAATTCAAAGTTTCTAGAAAAGGAAGGCTAGGAGGACCTTAGGGTTTCCACCCAGACTGGGTGTGGTTCCCAAAGTTCTTAAAAGGCTAGCCTGGATTTTGGAAGGCACCAGGCTACTTGAAGTAACCAGTAGAATCAACTGAACCAAAAGGCGAACCTTGTGATCCAGCAAAACTCGAAGTTTGACTAGCTCCGGCCGAAAAACCTCCATAAACAACGAAGCTCCCTCCCAAAGGATTATAAGGAGTTCATAACCCCTGATAAGGATTCCAAGTAAAAGATAAGGGAGGAATACTTCGAAACGAACTAACTGTGGAGTACGACCTATTCCCTTATTGGCTGAAAAATATATTCCCAGTTCCTATGCCACTAACTGTAGGGTTAGTCCAACCTTGAAATGGATTGCTTCCTTTTCCTGTAGAAGAAAAAGGCATAGATCCTATCGTCAGGTTGGAATTTGGTATGTGACCACTTCAAAAAGGAAAACCCTGAAATGAAGCCAACCCACCCATCATGGATGTGGAGGAACTAAATAGAACTGACAGAATACCCTGTGAATGGGTGCCAAACAGGAAAAATCCAGAACCAGATGCATTGGCTTGGGAATTTCCACTCGTAGAAGGAAAGAAGGTAGACCCAACTAAGAATGTGCTAGCAAAAGACCCAAGTAAAGATGCAAAGGGGATGGAAATAGTTCCCCCCCCCTTGTACTGATGTTGAAGTCTACATGGTTGTAGCACTTGCGATAGAAGCCTTGCTTCCAGTGGTGGTCATCGAAGGTAAGCACGTAATATGAACTGGACTTGATGGTATATGCATCAGAGTCCCAACATATTGTAACACATCTAGATCACTAGAAGGTAGAGGAGAATTTGGAGCTGCTAACGACTCTGGGAGTTCTTCTACCTCACTATTATCTTCCAATTGAAAGAGAACTCGACAAAGAACTGGGATGTTCCTTTCTAGTTCTGCGGAAGTACCAGGCCTATCCTAAACATTAATGCCTCTAAGGGGAGGATCAATCCCCGATGTGTCAGTTGCAATGGGATGAAATGCACCGGAGGTATTAGCTCCACGCCTTCTAGGGGAAGGCTCTGAACATGGTGGTGAAAGACCATGAAGTCTTCGAGACCGTCTAGGCAATCGGTTAGCCACATTGAAATTTTTATTAAGATCTAATTAAAGACTCAAGAAAAAATGAATGTTAGGCCAACTAAGAGCACATAGCACACACTAAAATGTCCCTAAAATATGTCAGCAAGTCAAACAACTTTCAAGTATTTCCGCTTCGGGTGATGAGGACCGGACACGAAAATACAAGAAAGTGGAGTAAGGGGCCTTCCTAAGATAGTCGGGGATAATGAAGGCCCAGTCCAACCAATGAAGGTAACAGAGGAAGATATACTGACCTCCTAACAACAACCTGTGCCAGTGAAAGCCCCCAAGCTTGGAAAAGGGTGCCCTCCAGAAGTACCATTGAGGGTGATACAACGTCGACCTCAGGTGCCACGGGATTCCCCTTTGTAGCCACTTGTGTAGATCCCTAGAAGAAGCAACTAAGGTTACCAACTCGTGTTAGAAGCTAGGCGAAACAGTCTTGAGGTAAGATCCGACAAGTAGGAGAGTGGGTATCTCTCTTCCTTATCTTCAAAAACCCTTGTGTTTAACTCCCAGATCTGGAGCTTTCCTGGTCTTCCTAACGCTCTTGGATTTGCACTCGCTGTTTAGACTTCTATATTTGACAGTTTAAAATTTCCTTGGAGAGTTTTCTCTCCACACGCCTAATCCAAGGCCCTAAAATATCCTAAAACTTGTTGGTGTGTCTAAATTGACGATATATAAAAAAGTTCTAGTATATTTTAATTAGCGTTTGTTTTTAAATGGGTTTTTCTTAAGTCAAGGGATAAGAAGAAATGAAACTTGTGGTGTTTTTCGATGCAAAAGAAATTAATAAAAACCAAACTATATGCAAATGCACTCATTTTGTTCTTCGATGAAAGAAATTTCTACTAGGTTCTAAGGAACTTCTAGGAAAGCAATAAATTTTTCTTTTCTTCTCTTTTACTCAAGCTTCACACTCACAAAAATTAACAAAACTATAGATGCCCTAAAAGATGCACAAGTTTATCCTAATGCAATGAGTATATGCTGATGGAAAACTTAAGACTACTCTAAATCAAAGAATGAAAGTAACTCGCTTATCAATTCTAATTAGCCACTTAAGATGTTTAGATAGAATAAAAGTTGCTAATGCTCACTTTCGTCCAAACACTAAAAGAAAATCACAAGACAAACAAAAATGTAGTTTCACTGGAAAAAAAAGAAACCAAATCAAAACAAAGCCAAAGAAAGCAAAAACCAAGTTTTCAAGAAGTTTTCTTCAAAAGCAAAAACAAAAATGACTTTTGAAAAGTGCTCCAAATACTATTGAAAACTTTGAGACCGAAGAATAAGCAACCAAAACAATTTGCAAGTTACCAACTCAACATGGGTAAAAAGTGAACAAAATAGGCGTTTCAAGATGCTTTCCACCACCAAAAAGCAGCAAATAGAGCTTGGTGACAATGATCAAAAGATCAAGAAATACAACTCTCAAAATCATCACTCAACAACTTTCAAAAAGCAAGAAAAGCAAATGGTCACAAGATGGAGTTTTGACACAAAGCAGGAAGGGCACAAAGATAAAGTTTTCCATAAAGATTGAAACCAATCTTTCTGCTCTGGAAGACAAGAATAGCCAGGATTCTGAGAGAGAAATCTCGTGTGCTTGAACAAAAATGATAACACTTGCAACAAAACAAAACAAGATCAAAACTTTCCACAAATGGAGAGAATTCGAAACCAGAAACTTGCTGTAAAAACAGAGACTCACAACCAAACTTGACTGCTTAGGAAGTACATAGACCAGCAAACAAATTTATTGAACAAGAAATATTTGCAAAAAAATTGGAAAATTAGGGTTATGCAACTGTGTCAATTTAGATCTATGTGTATACACGATTTAGACCAAAGAAACCCATGTATACATGGGAAACTTGCGTAGAGATTCTTCTGTAACATGGAAAAACTGCGTATATAACAATTCACAAGAAAATAAAAAAATGGGTCTGAAGAAACTAATTAGAATTACAGTCTGAGTTCCTATAGGAGCAAACAACTCAGTTACAGCAAGAAAACGAAAGGTTGAGCCTTGATTGGCTTAAATTAACCCAAACTAGGAACAACAATAGTGTTGTCCCCAGTGGAGTCGCCAATTCTATTGAGGGACAAATTCTCCTAGGGTCTTGGGTCAATACCCTAGTAGAACGAGGGTTATCTACTGAAAAACAAGCATTCCACATAGCCATGATACTAATATAAGCAAACTATGCGAAGAGAGGTGCACATGGGGGTCCTTCATTCGGGTAGATCCAGCAAAGGTCCAAACCCCCTTGGAGTGCCTTATGATCCTTCAACCTGCAAAACAATCAATTCAAGGAAGTATAGAAGTATATGGACCAAGCATAAAAAAGAAATCAACTTCATAGCATATTGAAAGGTAGTTAGTTATACAATTGAAACAACTATTCATATGCAAATCATAACATTAACATCATAAGCATGAATAAGATTAATTTCAGGAATGGGACAAGTGTTTCTTTATTGCAGATAACTAAAATACAGTAATGAATGATTTCACCTGAGTCTTCCTCTCACTGGCTCCAAGTAGAACCATCCTTCGGGTCTATCCAATCTCAAGCCTTTAACAAACTCCTTCCATGACTCATACCAAAACACCCCAACTAGTGAAATAAAATCAAAGCTCAAGGAAACAAGAGTTTCCTATAATGAGGGGAAGTGCTGGGAGCACAGGGATCTTTAGACCTGATCAGGGATAATCTCAGCGGAGTGATTTTTCTCCCTATCCTCTCCTCCCTTAGGCCTTCCCATAGAAGCCTTTTTATACTTCTCCCAAAGTAGTTTTTTAGTTTGGAATTCATTGGGAACAGTTGGGCCACAGACACTAATAGGTAATCAATAGATGAAACCCATGATCTCCATTGAAATTAAGGAGATTTAATTTTTTTAAGTGTTTTAAGACATATACGCAAGTTGGGTATACACAAACCCACGTACACATGCATTTATCTCAGGGGAATGTCACGTATAGGGAGTAAAACATTGTTTTTTAAGTATTTGGACTAGGTTTAGAAGGAGGGGCTGCCCTAGGCCATGAGTTCTACATCACAAACATCAAGAGTGAGATTTGGAGCTGTAACACCTTTGAACTTCTGTATCTGACTTTTTGGACTTAGATATGACTTTTTTCCATATATGACTATGTGACTGTTCATATTCCACATATGACCCTTGGAATTCCCCACATTAAAAGTTTTCCTTTTCCTTGATAACAAATCATTACATACATGATGATGTGGCACAACACATGTACACACATTGACCATTATGATGGCACTTGTACAAGTTACCACTTGAAAATGATGAGGTGGAATTCACAATGAGGTGGAAATGCCAATCTTTCTTCCTTACTGCTTCATCTTGCATTATTGGTTGTAGCTATGATCCATGCTTCGTCTTCCTTAAATATATAAATTTTTTCTTATATTGCCCCACCAAAGGGTCTTATATCAATATTGGAATCCTCTCAGTCATCATGCAATGTCTTCTTTTTTTCTTGGTCCATGATCTGCTTCATGTCTCTATTATATCTCTTTTTGGTGCTTCTTCTCCACAAGTGTTTATTTATGATTTCTCCCTTCTATCTATTTTTAGCACAACCTTTTCATGCTAGGAAGCTACTCCCAATGAAAATAATCCATGAAAAAGAGAAATTTGTCTTAAAATAATCTATTCTATCAATACATATCTCAGGGAATGAAGTTCTTATGGTAGGCATGTGGAAAGGTTGAAAGGAGGAAGATTGATTGCGAGGTCACATTTAAACTCAACAGTGGCTTAAGAAGGCTTCACTATTCATTTTTATTATTCCATGTGCAATGAAAATTATCTCTCCTTTGTCAAATGAAGTGACGAAGCTGAAGGGACAAGATCACAAGATTGTTTATTAAGGTTACACCATGCGCCAAGAACAAAAGAGAGGGGGGCTTAGAAAGTGAATTTTGAATGGTCAACGACTGAGAGGAGGCATTCTTGAGCCTTACTATTTCCCCATTCATTGAATATGAAATTTATAAGCATGTGTGATTGCAAGGAGGAAGGGGAGGAAGGAAGAATGAAGGCTTCAAGCTTCGACGTACGCTATGAGTTGAAGAAGAAAGAGAAGGCATTAGGGAAAGCATAATTTGATTGGTCCAAGGATCACTATCTCTTCATACTGAACCATGTGTGGAGGGAGTCTTTTCAAGGATGAGACTTCAACGTAAAACGCATTGGGAAGAGGGAAGAGGGAAGGGTGAAGGTTTGATGGTTCTTTGTGTGCCATGCATTGGGAGGAAGGTAAGGATTGAGAGAAAGTGCAGTTTTCCTCAAAAAGGGGTCACTGTAGGTTTAGAATGAGAATTTTATTACAGGCTAGTGCATTTTCACACAATAATGGATTCTCAACTATCTAGAATGCGCTTTTCAATGATAGAAGCCATAGGAAGGGAGCCACCTTTCCTAGGAGGGTTTTCACTACACTGTGAGGATAGAATGGTCATTGTACAACACATTTTACCTATTAAATAGTATGGAGAAGGTCCAAATTGTTATCTAGGGGTTATTTATATGCCTTGTAGGGAAGAGGTGATGAAAGATCAATGTAATGAGTCAATATAAGAAAAACATGTTAGGTGACTTACCACTCAGAGGTTCATAATATGAAATAGGTTTGAGGTAACCTTGAGGAGGAATTTGTGCACAAGTCTTGGTGAGTAAGGATACATCAATGAGGCTCATAAATAGGCTAATATGATCTCCTAATAATAGGGATAATTCCTTTACAACTTAAACCGACAAAGAGGACCAAGAAGGGATCCAAAATGGCTAAGTGTGGGACTAGTAAAGTAAGAGAGGAAGATGGAGCTAAGCGTGACCCAAACCTGGATCACACACATAAAAGACATTAATAAATTATAGAAGGATACATGAGAATCATAATAATAATCACACGTCGAAAAGACAACAAAATGACAATTATTTCTAAGTGTCATAGTTGAAAGGACACATTACGACACTTAGAACAGAAGTTATGATAGAAGTGACGATTGTGACCAAAAGGTGTTCTAAGCTATAAGACTATGTATAGAACATATTATAATGATATACAAGACCATTGAATGCACACGAGTGCACGAGAACTAACTCTAGTGATGTGCAAAGTTGTGACACATACAAGAGTGAAAATACTTAGAAGCGATACATGGAACCTTAGGAAACATACAAACGACACTCAAAAAATGTGAACAACATTGAAAGCGACACATGGAAGAGAAAATATAAGATGAAAAATCCACTTATTAAAGTGAAATCAATTCAAAACAACAACCAAAAATGTGAAATCGACACCTTTAAAATTGAAAGTGCGTGAAAGACAACAGTTGAGAAAAATCACCAAAATAGAAGTGTAAACGAAACCCAAGTGAGACTATCAATGAAAGTGCGCACTAACCATAGAAATGACTTAAACATCACAAAAGCACTGTATTGATGGCTAGTTTTATTCTTGTTTAAGGTTACATAAATCAAGTGCGCTCGTGATTTCAACCATGACTCTGCGTGTGTGAGCAAGTGCGTTTGAAAGTTAGAATTATAAGAAAAACACATAAATGCTTTGAAAAAATCTTTCAACCATGAAGGGACCATACAACAACAGGTCATAAGATCCTCAACAAGCTCCAAAATTCAAATGAGGGAATTTTTGGAGGGTGTTTATCCAAGTGTCAACAAAAAGGTAACCAGATAAGTTCAAATATCGATTGTTTTATGCAGTAAGCATTATATAATAAGTTATGAAATGCAATATATGACATTTAAAGTGTATATATCTAGTAAAACCCTATTCGGTTAAAGTCATCAAGATTTTTTCATCATATAAATTTACTTTAACTTTACATCATGCACATAAATTTCTTATTTCTTAAACTTTGATTTTAGATTTTTCAATTTTAATAAAAGTTATTATCTTAAAAAAAAATTGAGTATCTAGAAAGTTAGGATAGAATTATCTTTTGATTTTTGTTTATCGGTTTATATACATAAAATTGATATTAAACTATTTGGTGTGAAACTAATTTAAAATATATTACTTAATGTATTGCATTTATTTTTTCAGAAAAAAATGTGTTTATTTTTATTTCATAGTATATATATACATATAAAGACAAATATATTTTATATCTAAATTTAAAAAAGATGAATTAATTATATATATTGATGTATTATATAGAATAATTATATATATATATATATATATATATATATATATATATATATATATATATATATATAGATATAAGGTATTATATATTATTTTAGGCTTTTTTTATACATATTTATATGATATAATTTTTTCTCACTTTATTTTATATTTTTTTTCTCTTTATTTTATATATCATTTTTTGGTATCTTTTATTTTATTTTTGTAAACATAAAGCAGAATAATTAAAAAAATTTAAAAATAAATTTTGTATTCAAATATACAAATTTAAAACTGTATAAATTCAATTTATTATTTTTAATTTTATCATAAAAATATTTCCACCCATTATTATTGTTGTTTTTTTTTTAATTGAATTCTATTAGCTTTAGAAATATGATATTACACCAAAGATTATTATAAGCCATATCCGTCTTTCACATGGGAGATATGAGCTAAAAATAATGAACCCTTATTAGGGTCAATAGAAATAGTTTGAGACAAACACAACCAACCTCTATCAACCTTTATTAGGTCTATATCCAAATAATGGCCCTTGTAGCCTTAAACAAAACCGACAACAAAAGTTGAAACATAAACCATAGTCATAAAACAATTAAGTGAGGGGATTAGAATCAAAGGTTGTTGACAGAATAGAAAATGATAGGAAAAAAAATAGTTTAAATTTTGAGTTGATTATCAATACAAACAAATATTTCCTTATGGTTGTAGTAATAGTATTTATATTTTCTTGGGGTAAATGTGGGTTTTCTTTTCTATCTTGTTTTAATATGTGAAGTCTTTTGGTTTCCATTTTCTATTTTTTATCCGCAAATTTAGCCACAGAAATCAATTTATTGTAGGTTTTAGATGTATATTTGACTTTTTTTTTCACATCTTGATGCGGGAGAATCACCCTATGCAAACCAATTTCTTACGACTCAATGGAGGCACATAAGTCTTAGAAGGCTATTTTTTGTTTTGTTCTTATGTATAAATTAGAAATTAGGAGAACTTGTTGTAAAGCTAGGTGTCTTAGTTCTAGAAAATTTCATTGTTATGGTATTTTGCAGAGATGGGCATATGTAAAGATGACAAGTTTTTGGTTAGTTGTCAGGGAGTTTTAAAATGCTAGACCATTGTCCAAATCCTCTTTGTTTGTGAAAATATTTTTCTTAGAATTGTTAGTGTATATAAGGTTTTTATATAGGAAAGGGGCACATTTCCATAGAGTATGTTATTGAAAAGCATCTAGAGAGGAGGTTCGTAAAGCTCGTTGCATGTATATTCTATGAATGAATGGATATGTTTTTTATTCCATTTTTGTACACTATTCCTTTTTGTAATTTTGAATGTTGTTAGTTTGAAACTTCCTTTCGACTTTTGTATGTGATCAAGGAATTAGAGTGATAGAGCTGAGTGGCCTTTTCCTTTTCTTTCTCTATGTACGATTACTATATGTAGCCTTTGAATTATGTTAGTTTGGGTACTTAAATGAGAGAACCCTTGACTTGTTTGGAAAATAATACAATGATCGTGATATAACGAGAGTGAAGGATTGAGCCCAAGTGGAATTTGTTTGATCCCTCTGTATAAATACAATTTAACCAATAAATTTTAATTAACATAAATTTCAGTGATCATTATCTTATGGGATGAATGTTGTCTCTATGATAGCTCCATATTTAGGGAATTACACACTATCGGTGCACACTTGGTCTCAAATTGAGGAAGTAAAGGGACTGTGTATGTTCTCATGAGAGTGGCATTGAAAATAAGTGTTGAGTGAAAAATAAAGCCAGGACATTCATGCTCATGGTCGTTAGGTCCAACATTGGGCTATCTTGAGAAGAAAATTCAACGTGAGAGCCTATAATACATGAAAATGTTAAGTATTATCAAAACATTGTCATTCACTCAATAGTTAAATGATCATCCAAATTCAGTACATAAAACCATATTTTCTCTTGTCCTTGATAAGTCTAGTTAACAATCAACACCAATAAGTCGATCTTCCACCCATCTGGTGTTATTGGCATGTTCCAAAGAGTTTCCAAATTATAGTCTGTTGGACTAGTTGGGCTCAATAAAGTTGACCTCGATGTTTGCATGAGGATGTAAGAGACCTCAACTCAACTAGTTGGATGTTGGGCCTCTGGGCTTTGTTGACCATGTTAAGGAGGGGGTTAATTGGACTCTTGACTACCGATGGATGCTACACAAACTTTTATATATGGAGTTGAGCTTATAAAGAGGAAAATGAGTCACCCAAATACTCAAGTTCGGGATTAACCTTTTGTTGGATTTGTAAACATTGTAGGGTCGCCCGTTGAAGTTTTTCAGTCAATAATCCTTTAAAGAATTGAGAGGAGTGCACATGATACATTTTTGTAGGATTATTTGAGGTGTTTTGTAAATATATTTATTTTACATAGGTGTTGAACTATGGGGAAATTAGGATAATGAGCCTTTGTATATTTTTTTAGTGGAACTTGAGAAAGGAAACACCATTGGCTTCAAACAAAATAATGGAGAATCCTAGGAAAAGAAGATCAGGCCACCACAGGTGCTTCTTATAATTATGATATCAATGTGTTACAAGTCAAAACTATTTGTAAGTTGAGGAAGACTATAGTAAAGAGGTGATTTCGATTAAGGCTTCATCGATAGAGGAATGGACCAGTGGATCTTGTGGCCAGTGATGAAGAGAAGGAATTGGACTAAAGAAGTTATGATTCCTATCTTTATTTCAATGGTAACTGATAGTTTTTTCAATTTGGAAAAGATCTGATTGTCGAAGAAAGGCACAGAGGTAGAGATAGAGGATACCAGAGTAGAAGATACTCTAAAAGGGGCTAGATTTATCAAAGGCAAGAGAGATTACAATAGAGGATTGTATAAAGTTGGGGAAAATTCCAACCAATTGCAAAGTTGGAAATATATGAAATAATATCATCTAGACAAAAAACTGGGAGAGTTGAGATATTGAAGTGTCATAGGAGGAGAACCATGCAAGTATAACTGGTTTTAAATTTGATGTTGGCTAAGGAATTTGTGAGTGTAGGTAGTAGTAAATATAACCAAATACGTTGTGAAAATTAAGGTGATCATGAGAATTCATGCTCACAAATAGAAGAAGATATAGGTCGAGGAAATAACCAATTATGATCTCAAAGATTATGGTAGAAGAAAACCATTGCTGCAGAGAAACTGCAAATAGAGATAAACATTCCAATTGAGGTTCGAAGGAAGAGGGGGACAAAAGAATTACTCAAGAAAATGATAACAAGAGAATTTCTTAGAAGGTGAGCGGAGGAGAAACAACCAAGAGGATCAATGAGTCGTTAAGAGGTTCTAAAGGAGGAAACCAAAGGAACACCAATAGCCAATAGGAGGTGAGGTGTCTGGGTAACAGGTAAGGTGAGGATTGTTACAAGTCTAGGTTGTATCTCACAGTAAGGCTAGGTTGAAACTCACAGTGAACATGGGGGAGCATAATAAAAGAAGCAAGTAGGTGACCATTGTTGGTCCTGATGAAGGGTCATGTAAAATACATAACAAAAGGGAGAAGGATGAGAAGGGACATGACAAGAGGAAACTAATTTAGGAGGAATTTAACAAGGAGATGACTGAGTTGAAGACAGAACTTGATGTGCTAATGAAGTTGCTACAAATGAGGGAAGAAATCCAGAGGTTGATCATGATGAGGAGGTTCAAATTATGTGTTAGAAATAAGGGTTTTAAGAAGAAATCCTAAAAATCCAGAGAGATTGGGAAGAAATGGGTCAGACCATTGATGGAATCTTAGATTGAAGAAGAAGATATTATGGAACTTGAGCCTATGGAAGGAATAATTCATTTTTGTAAACCACTTCTTGACAAAAAAGAGAGGAGAGTAGTGAAAAGTATCATGGGCTATGGAAAGATTCCCAACTAGCAAAATATGTTGACATAAGAGGAGGCTAGAGAGACTTGTGTATTTTATTCTAACAATTTATGTGTGGATGCAGGTTTTATAACCAAGGAGTATGAGCCACAATTAAAGACTTTTTCAAATCAAAGACATGGAATTTTTTTCAAAAGGGGGACAAGAAGGTATTTTTATCCAAGAAGCCCAAAGAGGTGGTTGGATGTTGAAAGGGAGGAAGAAAATGAATTGGAATATATTTAAAATGAGTCTAAAACACCACATGAATGATTCCTTAATAAGAGAAGAGCTCAAATTTTCTGACTCTAAAGGAAAGGAAGTTCACTTTAGTGAGCCAGAGTAAGGACAAGTTCTAGGAGAGGATTATGTGGATGAGGAAATGAATATGTTCTTAACATAGCACAAGGAAAGGATGTAAACAACATCAACTGAGGAGGATGAATAAATTAATATGATTTTATCTAATTGTTTGAGTGAGTTAGAACTTGTAGGTATAAAGTACCATAAATCTGAACAAGTGCTAAGGATTATGGATAATACAGAACCTCAAGAGGAACTAAGCCATGCTGATAGGGAATAGCAAGAGAAAGTTGATTTAAAATTTGGATAGTCTCAAAGAACTATCAAGAATGAAGGAGATATAAAACTATCTCATGAATATAGCGTGGATTAAGACTATGAAGAATCTCAAACTAACACTCTCCAAATTAGTGAGAGAAAGAGTAAAATTAGAGGTATGATGGGCATGTTATGTATTCATTTATGGAGTGTTTACTGGATCATTTTTGAAAAGTTTATCATGGGTTGGAGACTAATGGAAATTGGGAAAGAGAATAAATAATGTGTTTTGTTGGCTTGTGGATTGGTTCAGTATGAAGATGATGGAGGGAGAGTTGTTGAGAATACATCAACACAAAATAATTTATCTAATCCAAAAGAGGTTAAAGGAACCAGAGGGAAAAAATACAACCAAGATCTTGTTGATAAAGATGAGGAGATACCACTCTCTCATGAAATCAAAGAGATAAAAAGGTTGGAATCTAATGACTGTTATGTAGTAGGGTACATAGGAGTATCTCAAGGAGAAGCATGGAAAAACATGGATGAGAAGGATTATGCAAAGTAAGCCATGGTTCTATGGAGAAATAACAAATGTGTCATTCACGAAGTTGCAAGAGATGGTAAAAAGATTCAAGAAGAAATTGATTTCCTTGATGACAGAACGACCCATATATCTGAAACAGAAAGTCAAGAGGAAGAATTTTTTTCCATAACATGTCTATTTTACATATAGGTGTGATTAGAATTCAAAATTTCTGGAATAACAACAGGCAACCTTTCATAAGGCTACAAATAATTTGACATGGAAAACATGTATTGTGGAGGTAAATGAAGAATAGTGGGAGAAACCTCTTGCAATTTTTGTACAAAACATTGTTGAGGACTACAGGAAATGTGAAGTTATAATATGCAAGCAAATTTTGTCACGAGGAGGAAAAAATGAGCAAAACGTTCATAAAAGAAGGAAGCAAACTGTTGAAAGCAAAATTGAAGATGTAGAGGAGGGGAAAACAATGTTTTCAAGGAAAGGAAACATGAAGCAACATGAGATAGTATGTCTCATGATAATTTACTTCATTTGCAAACAATAAATATGTGGGAGAATTTTATTTTTGAAAGGAGACAACAATTTTCCATGGTATATTTCGTTGAAGGCAACAAGGAGGACAACCTTTCTTGGTATACATGAATTCAATCTATAGGAGGTATTTTCTATGGTGAAGGACCTAATGAAATCCTATAGTTTTGAAAAGTGTTCATGAGGATGGTTGATAGAAATAATTTAAACCAGCAAGGCAGAAGCAATATCTACTAACATGAACGCAGATTATATATAGAGGTTGGGCAGATGATTATTCTAATAGAGGTAGTAATTGATGTATGGTACATTGGTAGGAAAAAGGTGATAATTTTTAGCACTTAGATGACTCATAGGGAAAAGTCTCATGGGCTATGGAAAGAGTCCAAAATAATAGAAGATGTTGAGAGAAGAGGAGGCTAGACCGCCTTGTGTTTTTTAATCTATAAATTTATGCATGGATGCATGTTTTATAAGCAAGGAAGATGAGAAAAAATTAAAGACATATGTAGATCAAAGACATGGAAAAATTGTTGAAAAGGGGGACAAGAAGGTAATTTTCTCCATGAAGCCCAAAGTGGTGGCTGGATGATGAAAGGGAGGAAGAAATTGAAGTGGAATCTATTGAAAATGAGGCTAAAACACCACATGAATGATTCCCTAATGAGAGAAGAGCTCAAATTTTCTGAGTATGAAGGAAAGGAAGTTCAGTTTTGGAAACTAGAGAAAGGACAAGTCTTAGGATAGGATTATGTGGATGATGAAATTAATATGTTCTTAACTTAGCACAAGGAAGGGATGTCAACAACATCAAATGAGGAGGATGAAGAAATTAATGTGTTTTTATCTAATTGTTTGAGTGAGTTAGAACTTGTAGGTATAAAGTACCATAAAGCTGAACAAGTGCTAAGGATTATGGAGAATACAGATGCTCAAGAGGAACTGAGCCATGCTGATAGAGAATGTGAATAGAAATTTGATTTAAAAATTGGATAGCCTCAAAGAACTATCGAGAACGAAGAGCATATAGAACTATCTCATGAAGATTGTGTGGATGAAGATTATAAAGAATTTCAAGCTAACACTATCCAAATTAGGGATAGAAAGAGTAAACTTGGAAGTATGATGGGAATGTTATGTACTCTTTATGGAGTTTTTACTAGATCATTTTTGAAAAGTTTATCATGGGTTGGAGACCAATGGAAATTGAGAAAAGTGAAGAAATTTTGTGTTTTGATGGCTTGTGGATTGGTTCATTATCAAGTTGATGGATGGAGAGTTGGTGAGAATTCCTCAATGCAATATAATTTATCTAATCCAAATGAGGTTAAAGGAACTAGAGGGAAAAAATATAGCCAAGATCTTACCGATAAAGAGGATGAGATACCAGTCTTTCATGAAATCAAAGAGATATAAAGGATGGATTTTGATGATAGTTATGCAGTAGGGTACATAGGAGTATCTCAAGGAGAAGCATGCCCAAACATGGATGAGAAGGATTATGCAAAATTAGCCATGGTTCTATGTAGCAATAACAAGCATGTCATTCAAGAAGTTGCAAGAGATGGTGAAAGGATTCAAGAAGAAACTCATTTGCTTGATGAGAGAAAGATCCATATATCTGAAATAGAAAGTCAAGAGGAAGAATTGTTTTTGCATAACATGTGTGTTTTACATGTATGTGTGACTGTAATTCAAAATTTACGGAATAACAATAGACAACCTTTCATAAGGATAAAAATAATTTGACATGGAAAACATGTATTACGGAGATAAATGAAGAATAGTGGGAGAAGTCTCTTGCAATTCTTGTACAAAACATTGTTGAGGACTGCAGCAAATGTGAAGTTGCAATATGAAAGAAAATTTTGACACCAGGGGGAAAAATGAGAAAACCATTCATAAAAGAAGGAAGAAAACTATTCAAAGCATAATTGAAGATGCAGAGGACAAAAAAAAAAGATTGTCGAGGAAAGGAAACATGAAGCAACATGAGATAGTATGTCTGATGAAAATTTATTTCATTTCTGAGCAAGAAATATGGGGGGGATTTTATTTTTGAAAGAAGACAACAATTTTCCATGGTGTATTTTGTTGAAGGCAAAAAGGAGGATGAATTTTGTTGGTATATGTGAATTCAATATGTAGGAGGTATTTTCTATGGTGAGGGATCTAATGAAATCCTACAACTTTGAAAAATGTTCATGAGGATGAGTGAGAGCAATAATTTAAACCAACAAGGAAAAATAAACATCTATTAACATCAACGAAGATTATATAGAGTTTGAGAACATAATGATTCTAATAGAGGTAGTATATGAAATATGGTACTATGGTAGGAAAAAAGTGATATTTTTTAGCACTTAAATGACTCTAAGGAACTAAACCATTATGACAGAGATGAAGCAATTTCAAAGTAGAATCTAGGATTGAGGAAGGAAGAGGACAACCAACATCAAGCTAAATTTGCAAGATTGCCTCAACAAAGCTAATGGAGTAGTGATGAATCAAGTTTCAGATCATGACAATAAACGTAGGGCTGAAGCAACCACATGATCATATATGTGGGCAACAAAAACACTTTGTTTAGGATTGTAGAGGGTTTTGTACACATTTGACCATTACGTCAAACTTTTTCAACCTGGGGAGTCTAATGGAGGAGCATAACCCTAGGTGAACCAATTATTTATGGCTCAATGGAGGCACATAGATTTTAGAAGAACAATTTTTGTTTTCTTGTTATGTATAAATTAGAAATTAGGAGAATTTTCTTTAAGGCGAGGTGTCTTAGTTCCAAAAAGTTTAGTTGTTAGGATATTTTTCCCAGATGGTCTTATGTGAAAATAACAAGCGTTAGGTTATCTGTCAAGTAGTTTTAGAATGTTGGATAGTTGTTCAAATCCTCTTTATCTGTGAAAATATGTTTATGAGAATTGTTACTGTATATGAGATTTTGTGTAGGAAATAGGTGCCTCTCCCTAGGGATTTTATCGAAAAGGATTTGGATAGGAGGTCTATAAAGTTCGATGCATGCATATTATATGATGATATCAATATGGTTTTTTCCGTCGCTCTGTGCACCATTCCATTGTGTAATTTTTAAATCAACCACTTTTAAACTCTATTTCATCATTTGTATGTGATCAAGGAATTAGAATGATGGGAGTCAGTGGCCTTTTCTATTTTCTATTGTGTATCGTCACTCTGTGTAGTCTTTGAAATAAATTAAGTTTGGTTATTTAAATGAGAGAACCATTGACTTGTTTGGAAAAGAATATGCTTTTTGTGATATAACGAGAGTGAAGGATTGAACCCAATTGGACTTCGTTTGTTCCCTCCGTATAAGTGATTTAACCAAGGAATTCGAAGTGACACAAATTTTAACAACCATTTCCTTAAGCGTTGAATCTTGGATCTCTGATAGAGGTATATTTAGTGAATTAAACACTATCGGTCCACACCCAATCTGAAATTGAAGAGCTAAAGGGACCATCTATGTTCTCAAGAGAGTGACATGTGAAAATGGGCATCAAGTGAAAAATAAAGCTAGGACATTCATGGTCATGGTTGTTGGCTCCCACATCAAATTCTCTTGAGAAGAATCCATAGTTTAATAGTCTATGATACAATACAATGGTCAGTCTCGTCAAAATGAGGTCATCCTCTCCGTCGTTAAATGAATGACCAAAGTCAATATATCAAACCTTATTGGTGCACATCCTTAATAAGACCAATTAATAATTAGGACCAATAGGTTGAACTTCCTCCCATATATCATTTTTGGTGTGTTCCATAGAAGTTCCAAATGTCATCCTATTAGACTAGTCAAGCTCAATAAAGTTGGGAGGTATCTTTAGTGTGAGTTTTTGGACTTTCTGGTGGAAAAAATTGAGGTGAAATCTTTATTTGTGTTATTTAAAATGGTTTTTTTATTATATATATGGATTCAGTACCTTGAAAAACCCTTAGGGAACTTTGATTGTGTAGGGTTTTCCCATTAAGTTTGTGATTTCAATAAATTTATACTAGAGAAATTACAATGTAAAAACCCACCGTAAAAGCTTCTGCAAAGTCCCACTAAAGACAACTGGATAAATTTGGGCTCGTTGTTTACGTGAGGACATAAGAAACCTAAACTCGACTAGTCAAAAGTTGGACCTTTGGGATTTGTTGACCATATCAAGGAAGTGGATTAATCTGAATCCCAACCACTAGTGGACCTTGCAAAAACTTTAATTTACAATTTTAAGTTTATAAATACAAAAAGGCGTTGCCCAAATACTTGATTTTAAGATTAATTTTGTTTTGGATTCATAAAATATGCATGGTCCCCTATTGAATTTTTATGTCAATAATCCTTTAAATAATTGAGAGGAGGGCCCACAATACATTGTTGTAGGATTCTATGAGGTGTTTTGTAAATCGATTTATTTTACATATGTGTTCAATTGTGGGAAAATTACGGCAATGACGACTTCTATATTCTTTGAGTGTAATAAAAAAATCACAAAATGAGAATCCCGGGAACTAAGAGTAGGCCATCAAACGCGTCTTATATCACATATTTTCTTGGAAGTTTGCATATATAATTGATTTAGGCTTGAGAAATTATTGGGTGTGTCAGAACCATAAAAAACTGTTATTTTATTATTCCTTTTAGTTCTTTGATCCAAAATGTAAAAACAAATATGAGCCCTTTAGCTTACACATTTTTTTATTAGGGTTAGTAATTTTATCCCTCTAAGGAGTTGAGAGAGGACAATAATCCATTGGATGGTCCTATGAGAAATTATATAGAAGTATCTCACCTCTCCTTTTTTCTTTTCATTACCTTGGACATAGGAACATTCAAAATGCATGTAATTGTCTCTTGTATTGAGTTACCAAAGGGATGAGTTATAGGCTCCATTTCTACAAATATAATACTCATTACACCGTACAAATTTATCTTGGTATAGTAGGTTTGATAATATGAAAAAGGAAAATCATTCCAATGGGAAAATGAAGTTTTCATGGAGAAAAAATCACATTGAAGAATTGGAAAATGATAATGAAAGGAAAGAATAGTACTTTACATCCTATGAGTCCTCCCTTCTTGATCTGTATATGAAATTGCTTGAATTTTATGTAAATTTCAAGTGATTAAAATGAGTTTTTATCGATCTTAAGTTTAATTGACAAACAAATAAAACATGAATTTAAACTCAAAATTTGCAGAATATTTCCAAAAATAAAACCATAATAGTAACCATAAAACAACAAGTGATGAAGGACTTCACCCCTCCTGGTCCAGCTTCCAATGCTTGGCCCTATATCATTATGTCCAATAAAATGGTGATTAAAATATGTTACAATGCTCAAATAACTTCAATAATAGCTCCAATGGATTCAGAGCTATCAAAAACTTGTTTCTAGCCTCTTTTATTCTCCCAAAAAGACCAAAACATAAGAAAGTTATGCATCTTTCCTCCTTTTCAGAAGTTCTACAGCTAACCATCCTACAATTCAGCCAAAACCTAGCTCGAGAGCCCCAAATGTGGAAAAATCCAGCTAAAACTCACACGATTCTTGGTTGGTAGACGAATTTGTAGGACCATTAGTTTGGCCATTAATCCCTCGAAATCTATGTTCTCTTGGTCACATGGGCACTCATAAGCCCTCATGCTGGCCCCTTTCTGCTGGCAGTCAGGTGGACGATTCCCAGTCGTGTTTACATGTGCAATTAGAGCTAGTGGTCTAGTTAGGACTGACAATTAAGGTTGGATATGGTGGTCAAGGCAGAATATTTCACATGGGTGGCGGATATATCGGCTGGTTAGGGTTAAGGCTACAGGTACATCGTTAATGGTGGCAACATTGTTTAATGCCATGGGCGGTGGTACATGTGTGCAGCGTAAACACTAGTAGTCACGGTTAAATTCAATTTGATGGGGTTATGTTACCACATGGACTGGGCTAGTGTCTAGCCCCCAGCCCTCCTTCCCATGGTCCCTTGGTGTGGGGGTGCCGAGGGGCTAGATCCTAGCCTGACCCCCATGCCAAATGTGCCACCTATAAACCTTAAATACAATAACTCTATCATGACATAACAAGTCCCACGTATAGCAGATTGGTATATGTTTTGTTTTGTTGAAATGAGGTGGTGGGTTCAAAACTCGGCAGTGTCAATCAACCTAATATAAGTGTTGGTGGCCACCAAGGTGCCACGTCACCACATCACCACCACGAACCAATAAAAAAAAAAATATGCCACGTTCCACCAATCGAAATCTGCCAATTCAGCACCAGTAAGGGAATGCCAAGTGTCGCACTTCCATTGGCTCCTGAATCCTAGTCACCTTGCCCAGTCAGCAGGCCCAGTTAGTTGTACATAGTGCTGAATTGGCAGCCTGCACAAATTTTTTACCAAAATTCGCATGTTTGACAAATCGATCAGAACCTGTTTCATGGAGCATACAACATATTTTTTCCATGAAACAAGTTGTTCCAAATTTAGAATGACGAGATCTATCAAGTCGTTTAGTTTTTTTAGCCATTCTGAGAACTTTCATTTTTGAACATATTTTTTAGCACCATATCACTTCTTCCCAAGAGTGTGATATATTATAATTAATATAGACACACAAGTCAAACTTATAATTTGAAAGCCTTATAAGAAAATATACACGGAAAAGGTTGTACCTCTAAAAAAAATTCTTTTAATGGATTTATATTATTTTGTATATTCCTACATGTTATATTGTTATGCATAGATCTTTAATCATACTTTTTACATAGGCACACATAGCATGGAAAGCATAACAATGTTATTACAATCCTAATATACCATTGAAACATTTTCACATTTGTTAAACCAACATAGATCCATCTAACTTTGGATCTATCATACGCCGAGAGTGATCAAATCCCTCGAGGTGCACACCTTCCTTTTGGAGTGTATAATTTGAGGAAAGGTTTGCACCTCAAGGGATATGATCCCTCTCAATGCATAATAGATCCAGAATTAGATGGATCTAGGCTAGTTCTACTTGAGGACAACAATGTCACATTTTAAATTATCATTATTATGTATATGTTTGAGATAGAATTTATACTTTGAAATTTACATTATGTTTTCATTTCCTACATGACCATATCATTCTATTCTTTAATTTACTTTATGTTGCTTTCTTTGAATGGTTTGTACGTCTATGTATGGATGTTTTCACTATTTTGTCTGTGTCAGTGGTTGGATGTTTTGAGTGGTTTGTGTGTTTACGTGTTTGGATTTGTATTGTAATATTTGTGAATGTTACAATTATTGTGTTATATTTCTATATGTGTATGTAGTTGTCTATAAGT
Source organism: Pinus taeda (assembly GCA_000404065.3). Taxonomy (NCBI): domain Eukaryota; kingdom Viridiplantae; phylum Streptophyta; class Pinopsida; order Pinales; family Pinaceae; genus Pinus; species Pinus taeda. Next base: position 61,107 of record APFE030823409.1, on the reverse strand, counting down.
AATTAGTTGGTGATGAATAAGGGAGACAATATTGTCAATAGTTTGTAGGAGGATTGATACTGCACATTTATTTCATTTAATTTTAGGTATCGCACCTTTTTACAACTAATTAATTCTTAATAGTTTCCCTCAAGAATATATTACTAATGTATTCTTAATTTTAAATTTTCTCAGCTACCTCAGTCTATTGAGCAGATAGATATTGTTAATAACTTTAATGATGAAATCAAAATTTTGAATGCAAAGTGATCATGTAATATTTTTGAATGGAAAATAATGTGAATAATAAGAATGTTGTCAATTAAAATTAGTCTTTTTGTGATTAATCTCAAACTATTTTCTTCTAATGTTCTTATTTCCACCCCTATTACCTTTACCATCGTTTCATATGGATTATATGAAAAGGGCAGTTGAAATTGTAAACCATTCAAATATTTAACTCAAGCTATTGTAGTAAACATCTTACCTTGTCTCTCTTGCTCTCCAATATTAATTGGTTTAATTACTATAACATAAAAATCAATGTGCATTGTCAATAGTTTTTATGTGCTTACACTAAAATTTATCACATTGTTAATCCAATCACTTTAAAATTAATGTACAATCATATATCCAATTACATCAAATAAGAAATAAACATCTACACTGAAATCAATGCATCTAATGCAAGCAATCAAATAGGATCATAAAAAAATATCTACACTAAAATCAATGAATATAATGCAAGCAATCAAATAGGATTAGTAATAAACATCTACATTGAAATCAATTCATTTAGTGCAAGCAATAAGTTATAATTAGAATTCAACATCTACACTTAAATCGATACATGTAGTGCAAGTAACAAAGTAGAATTAGAATTCAACATCTACACTGAAATCAATGCATCTAATGTAAGAAATCAAGTAGAGTTAGAAAACATCTACACTAAAATCATTGTATATAGTGCAAGAAATCAAATTGAATTAGAAATCAACATTTACACTAAAATCATGCTTCTAGTGCAATAAATAAAATATCATTAGAAATCAACATGTACATTTAAATTAGTGCATCTAGTGTAAGAAATAAAATATGATTATAAATCGCCATCTAAAATCAAAACAATGAATCTAGTGCAAGGAATCAAATAGGATTATAAATAATCATCTACACTAAAATCAATACATCTAGTGCAAGTAATCAAATAGAATTAGAAAACATCTACATTGAAATCAATAAATCTAGTACAAGCAATCAAATAGGATTAGAAACCAATATCTACACTGAATCAACATCCACATTATAACGTTTATCACCCAAAAAAAATTAACTATATGTTTATTTACACCTCTACATAACATTTATTAAAAATATGACATATAATTCATCACACACCTTATTCAAAAGTCACTTACCGCAAATTATGTTAATGGCCACACCTTAGGAATTTGTCCACACATGATAACATATATGTATATATATATTGACTATGGTCTAAGAATTAACATGTGGTGGATAACATAGCTATATCATATTTTTTAATTACAATGATTTATGGCTTTTGAATCGAACCTTTTAACATCCTACAACATTGGAATGTAATTTAATTTATGCTCTGACCTCCGTGGCGCACATCCACTGTCCAACCGGGTCACTTGATCTGATAGTTAGGATGAAAGAAAAAACCAATGAGGTAACTTTCCTCACGTGGGTTCTCGAGGCTTCCTCTCATTCCTTTGTCCAATGTTAGCTTTTCTAGGGTCTGCAAAATGGTTAATCAACTAGGCGCGGGTTTTTCCTTGAACACCCTTAAAGCAACCATTAATTCTTACTCTCCTTCCTCTCCAACACCCTTTCCTCAAATTTATTTCTTCCGGGGCTCTACAACACCCAAACCTACTCATTACGGGTTTGACTTACACGTCAGAGTCCTTCGCGAGGAGTAACAGTCGAGGTTGTGACCACAGCAGTCCGCAAGCGCAGGTCTCTTTCCTATACCTTTTCCCGTTCGTATTCCTCACTTGCAGTTTTCTGACTTAAGTGAAACGATTTTCTTCTTTGATGTTTGGTAGTGCTAGAGCATGCCAAGTATGCCCTGTGCCGGTATTTCTGGTTTTGTTCACAACGCCTTGCCATGTTGCTACTCATTGGCCTCTTGTTTTCTCAAGCGAATTACGGATATTGTGGCGAAGTCTAATATTAAGTGACTCAATTATTATATATCTATTTCACTACAATGCCTTAGGGGCTAGACAGAACTATAGATTGTTTGGTTTATAATGGTGTATCTCAGTTTCTCGTGTACTATGTTTTCTCTAAGTTAGGAATACTCTGGAAAACCCTAGCAGGGTTCTGACACGAGTCATTATTTTGTTTCTTTGACATTTACAGACCATATATGTAAATAAAGAGGTAAAGAGAGAGAGGGGCACCCAACCGTTATTTAATCTTTATTAGGGTTTGGTTTTTGAATTGAACATTGGCATTTATCCGCTTACTCATTTTGTGTACAAACTTTTATTATAGGTTAAATACTACCGACATTTGTTTGTTTCGATATTTTGTATTACATTCCTTCGATTTCGTTTCTGAAACCCAGAATATATAGTTATGGGTTTTCCCTTGTTTGAAATATTCAAGACATTATTGTTTTAGGGTATTCATTCATTAAATTCAGTAATTGGCAAGTGCATCTATCTTTGGGCTTCATTTCCCAATCTCCTTGGCCGATATACTTATTTTTATTTTTCCTCATGTCCGCATATGATTCTTTAAGTGTTTTTTCCCTAAAGATTTTGCATCTACTCATAATGCCTGGTTGCAAGGTGGATTGACCTCGTTGTCATTTATATTGATGGTCAGAGGTGTTGCGGGGTTACGCCATAGTTTTGTGCTGTCTTTGATATGCTTCCCAGCCTATTGACTCAAGGCTAACTAGAACCCTCGCACGACAACATGTTTATTTTCTTTAACTGTTCAGAAGTATATTATGTTTAATTGAAATTCCTCTGGAATAAATTTATAACGGTTTTCTCTTGTAACCGTGATATTATCAATTCCAGTTTCTTTTATGCTAATAAGAGGAATAAAGACTTCCATTTATTTGCATCATTCACACAATTTAATATTGTTCTACAAAAATATTATTCTACTATCTATTGGTATTCAATTTGAGTTATCATTCGCAATTTACTTAATTCTTTTTCTAAAATAAGTAAGACGGATAAACTCCATTTGTTTTCCAGACTCATGTAGTCACGAATGTATTTAGAACTTAACAAAATAAATTCATATAATGGTAATTATCTAGTCTTCTGTTTGCATTGAAAACTTAACTAGGAAGTCTCTCCACATGACCGTGAGGCTGGCAATAACGTCTAGTCTCCCCTCAAGCTTCCACTCCTCGAGATAGTATAGTTGTCAACCTTGAGTTATCCAACTTCCAAAACTCAACATCACTTGGTCGAGTTCGGAGTCTTAACTCATAGGATTTACTTTTAATGCTTCCATTGGCTCAAAGTCCAGCTCAAGAATTCCTTAAGACTCTTCAACATCCTTCTCACCTGCACAATGTCCTGTGTCTAGCTTTCACTTCCCTCCTCGTCTCTTTGTGTCACTCCTTAGGCTCATTTCCTCAAAAAATCCTTCCTTCTTTGGAACCATCCTTTTTCTAGGAAGAAGAGAGTTCCCAACTTATCTCGAGAGTGCTTTTTAATTATATATTTTAATTTTTTTTTTAATACTCAAAACTTCCTTTTTTCAATAATTTATGAATCACATCATTCATTAAGCCTTCCTATAGATTACGGTAAGTTAAGTTCATAAAATAAATAGTAAAAGTGAAAAGGAAAGATTAAACAGTCATAGTAATTCATAAAGTATCCACGGGGTGTCACATTGTCCCCCATCGAGGGACGCACCATCCTCGGTGTTTGTCTCAAACTTCTTAACCAAGTCTAGATAGGCTTGTTGCATGAAGTTCTTAGATTCCTAGGTGACCTCATCCGAGCTGAAGTGCTTCCACTGCACTTTAACCTAGGTGATAGCTCACCTTCGTAGTGTTGTTTGTATTTGTTCGAGAATGCACAAAGGCTTTACTTGAAGTTCTCTCTCTGGTTCGACGTGCGTCAAAATTTCATTGTGTCATTACATATACCAGTTACTATCAATATTATCTAATTTTAAATCCACAATGTATATGTTACCTACATATCCTTCTAACTAATCACATGTCTAGGATTATAAGTATATTTCTTTAATAATAACACATGAAACACATCATGGACCCTGATGTAAGCAAGTAGCGGTACACTATATGTCACTTCCCAACTCTTTCCAAAATCTAGAAAGGACCACAATATCAGGGTGCTAATTTCACACTACCACCCCATCGTAAGGTGTTTTTATTAGGCTTCACTTGTAGGTAAAAATGCTCTCCTACATGAAATTATCTGTAGGTCCTCTTTTTGTTTGCATAAGTCTTCTTCCTATCTTAGGCAACCTTTAAATTTTGATGTACTTTCTTTACTACCTATTCCATGTCAGCAAGCATTTCAGGTCCTAATATCAGTTTGTCTTTTGGATTGTTCCAGTTGGTGTGCACTCTATAGTTTCTCTCATATAATGCTTCAAAGGGACTCATTCCCAAGCAATCATGGTAGCTATTATTGTAAGAAAATTCAACTAAGTGAAGGTACTCCTCCCACTTAGTTGGTTGTTGCATAACTTACATTCTTAACATGTCCTCTAGCACCTGATTCACCCACTTAGTCTGGCCATTAGTCTTGGGGTGATATGCAACATTGAACTAGATTTGAGTTCCCAGTATAGTGAAAAGTGATTTCCAAAAAGCAGAGGTAAATTTCACATCCCTATCAAAAATCACTAACTTCGGTATACCATGTATCTAAAATATCTCCCTCAGAAATATATCAGCAATCTCAAATGTTTTATACATGGATTTAACCAGTATAAAATGGGTTGTTTTACTAAATTTATCCACCACTACCATGATGGAGTCATTTAATTTCCTGGATTTGGGAAATCCTGTAATAAAATCTAGTGTAATCATATCCCATTTCCATTCAGGAATGGGTAGGGAATAGGGAAGCCAAGAACGATGTTGATGTTCCACTTTAACTTGTTGGAACTCTAAACATTTAGCCAAGTATTCAGTAATGTCTATCTTCATTCCTTGCCAAAAAACATATTTTTAATTGCAGAGAACAATTTTTGATATCCATGGTGAGCAGCATACAGGATTTTATGCAAGTCATCCACCATACATTGCTGAACATAATTGTGGTTAGGAACATATATTATTCATTTAAAGGTTAGTAGTATGTCACCATTTAGGCCATAATCAGATTGCTTGCCCAATTTTTGTGGTTGAATAGCTTGTTTCCATAAAAATTATAACCAGGGTCATTATGGAAAGCTTCTTTAATTCTCCCAAAGAATTTTAGTTCGACTTGACTATACGGAATTTCATATACACAGTATAATTTCCTACTCAATGCATCTACTAGTTAGTTCTCTTTCCCCTTGAGATGTTTTATCTCAAAGTCAAATTCACCTAGAAGAGTAGTCCATCTAGCTTGGTGAGCATTTACATGTGATTCACTGAAGAAATTCGTTAAACTAATGTGATTAGTCATTAAGAAGAATTTCTTTCCCAATAGATAATGTCGTTATACCTGAAAAGCGTGCACCACCACAGTTAAGTCGAAATCATAGGCAGAATATCATTGCTCATGGTCCTTCAATTTGTGGGATTCATGTGCTATGACTCTTCCATCCTGAATCAACACTGCCCCATCTCCTTCCTTGCAAGCATCCGTGCACACAGTAAACTCCTTTTCTAGATCTACTACTTTTAAAATAGGAGCAGAGGTCAATAATTTCTTTAAATGTTTAAAACTTTGTTGACACTCCGTTTTTGATTGAAATCCTTCCCTTTATTTTGTGGGGAGGTAATAGGATAGGTAGTTTTAGAAAATCCCTCGATAAATCTAGGATAATATCTGGCTAACCCCATGAAGGACTGAATATATACAACGTTTTTGTGGACATGCCATTCCATTGTTTTTATCTTCTCAGAATCCACTACTATCCCGTTTAATGATATGATGTGTCCCAAATATTGAAACTGATCTTTATAGAAATCACTTACTATATTTAGCATATAGTTGGTTATCCCGTAAATTTTATAGTATGATTCTTAAATGTTTTTCATGGTCCTGCAAATTTTTATAGTAGATCTAAATATTGTCAATGAAAACTAAAACAAAATTGTCTAAATAAGGATGGAATATACCGTTCTTCAAACTCATAAGCATTGTGGGGGCATTGGTGAGCTGAAAAGGTAACGCGACGAATTCATAGTGACTGTAATGAGTCTAGAACGTTGACTTACATATGTCTTCCTCTTTAATTCATATTCAATGATACCTTGAATATAAATCAATCTTTGAAAACACCATCACCCTTTTAACATGGTCAAACAAATAATCAATCCTTGGCAGAGGGTATTTAGTTTTTATAGTCAGTTTGTTTAGTTATCTAAAGTCAATGCATAACCATAATGTACCATCCTTTTTCCTTACTAATAGTATAGGGGCTCCCCTGGGTGACACTCTTGGGTGAATATAACCTTTATTGATAAGTTCTTGCAATTACATTTTAAGCTCTTTTAATTCGAGTATACTCATACGAACGAAAACCTTCGCATCGAGGTCACTCCTAGAATTAATTCTTTGGTAAAATCAATATCTCGATTAGGTGGAATCCCATGTATTTCCTGTAGAAAAGCATCAATAAACTCTATAATAATTAGTACATTTTCTAAGGAGGTTATTTTATCTTTATAATTTGTATAACCTACCTAAACGTTACAGATTTGACAGCCTTAATGAATACCTTTTCCTAATTGGTTAGCAATAATATGTTGTAATATAATGCCTTTTTTTATTCCTTGGATTCCTTATCTTCCTCCATTCTCATCAAGGAAACTTACGATTTTATCCTTGCAATTTACCAATGACCAATGTTTCTCTAACCAATCCATTATGATTAATACATCATATTCCCATAAACGATAGATGTTTAATTCTTCTACAATTTGTTGTCTTACTACCCCAAACGAGTCGTTCTCCACTTTAGCAGCCATCCTTTGCTTGAATCCAATAGCCAATTGCACTAACCATGGGGTTTTTGAATCTCATTTTATATAGTTTACACAATTCCACTAACTTTGGACTAATGTAACTTAGGCTTGCACCTGGGTCAATTAATGTAGAAACCAAATGTTCAGATATTTTACCTTCGGTTTCTATCATTGTAGGTTGTTATTCAACTTGGTTATCATCTAAAGTTGCATTAATCCATGGAATGCTCCTAGCCACTTCCATTACTATAGAGGCTTCTTGAATATTAGCACCTTGTTCAGTGTAGGGATAGTGAGGACAATTTTTATAATAGTGGGGTTCTCCACAACCCCACCACTACAAAGGGGGTTTCTCCTATTTACTAGGTTTCACTCGACTTGCCATCCCTGATTGTTTGACTGCATTTTTCAATCCAAAATTATGCTAATTTCTTCTAGCTGTTTTGGAATGTCGTTTCATTTTCATACTCTTTCCATTGGTGGACTTTTCCCCTCGAATGTTTTGGAATTTGTTTTTGACATTTTATATTCAACATGCTTTTGCTACATTCTCCCTTTTGTTTCATTTGCTGGTAGTAGATACAAGCCTTCCAGGTAGCTTTGTCGATCATTTTTGGATTGTCAAACTCTAGTTTTTCCTTCATAAAAATGGCTATATTGCTAATGAAATGTTGTATCTTAGCTTTCTCCTCCCGAATGTATGGAATGTATCTTAGAAAAGACATAAATTTATTTATGAATTCATCCATAGTTAGTTGTCCGAGTCTCAATTAGTGGAACTCTTTTGATTTTTCATCATAGAAGCGTTCAGTTAGATATTTATCTTTAAAATGTCTCTAAAATTTGCTCCATGTTATCTCCTATTCTTCAATTTCCCGAACAGTTTTGACCTCTTCCCACCACATAGTAGCCCTACCCTACAACTAGTAAATTTCCAACCTAGCTTTTAAATTATTATCATAATCATATATTTGAAAGTATTTATTCATATTGATGAGCCAAGCCTCAACTACTTCTTCAACTTCACCATCAAATACTAGGGGTTTTATCTTCTTAAACTACCCTCGAATTTCACCATTTTGTTTTTTAGACCCTTTGTCACTTGAGACATTGTCAGATTTCCCCTCTTCTTCATTGCATCCACCATCTAATTCCTCATTATATTCTTTGTGCTGAAGTCTCTTCGCATGATTTCCATTTCAAGCACTTGGGGTGGGTCCCCATTGGTTCTATCTATCTGAAATTTTTTTCAAGATCCTTTGTTATTCCTTCCTCGGTATTTTGTCATTAACTCTTAAGTTGATCATCTCAACCCATAGTTTCTAGACTATTTCAAATAATTTTTCATTTTCTTTCCAAGATTCCTTTCCCAATTGCACCCACATCTCCATATTTGTCTCCATGTAAGGTACATTTGAACTTACTTGAGGTTGAGTCCTCTTTGCACCATGTTTCGAACTTTGTGTACAATAACAATTTTTTGAAATCTTAGTTACCCACTTGGACACAGCATTGAAACTGATGTCTGATAACAATTGTAGCATTTATCACCCAAAAAAATAAAAATAAATGTATATTTTTTTTACACCTCTACTGAACATTTATTAAAAAGGTGATATATGATTCATAGCACACCTTATTCAAAGGTCAATTAGTATAAATTATGTTAATCGCCATACCTTACGAATTTTTCCACACATGATAACATATATGTATATATATTACCTATCGTCTAAGAATTAACATGCAGTGGACAACATAGTTATATCATATTATTTAATTACAATGATTGATGGCTTTTGTATCAACCATCCTACAAACATTTGAATGTAATTTAATTTATGCTATGACCTCGTAGACACACATCCACCGTCCAACTCCCTCACTTGATCCCATGGCTAGGATGAAAGCAGAAATCAATGAGGTAATTGGCTTCTCCTAGGTTCTCAAGGCTTCATCTCATTCCTTCATTCGACTTTAGGGTTTTGCTGGGTTTACAACAGGGTTAATCAATCAGGTGCGGGTTTTGCTGGGTCTGCAACAGGGTTAATCAATCAGGTGCAAGTTGTGCTTGAACACCCTTATGGCAACCAGTAAGTCTTACTCTCCTTCCTCTCTAGCCCATTTTCCTCAAATTTGTTTCTTTTGGGGTTCTACATCACCCAAACCGACTCCTCGAGGGTTTGAATTGCAGGTTGGAGTCCTTCACAAGCAGTACCACTGAATTTTGTGACCCAAACACTCCCCACGCACAGGTTTGTTTATTATACCTACACCCTTTAATATTCGTCACTTGCAAGTTTCTGACTTAAGTGAAATGATTTTATTCTTCGTTGTTTGGTAGCACGAGACAAAATGTGTTTTTGATAATTTCCACGTAAATTGTTTTACTACAATGTTATGTAAGTTCTTTTCTAATTAATAGAAGTCCAGCTTCTAAGAATTAATTTGAATATGTACTTGGTTTACCAAGTATGCCCATTGTCATCCTTTCGAGTTTTGTTCACAATGTCGTGCCATGTTACTACTCATCCACCTCATGTTTTCTTTGGGTTCTTTTCCTTTAGCTTGCTTAATGGAATAAGGGATATTGTGGTAGAGTCTAATCTAAAACAACTCAATTATTGTATCTCTAGATTACTGCTATGCCTTACGGCCTAGAAAGAACTATATATTGTTTGGTTTATAATGGTTTATCTCAATTCCTTGTGTATTGTGTTTTCTTTAACTTATGAATACACTCGAAAACCCTAATAGGGTTATGACATGATCTATTCTTTTGTTTGTTTGACATTTAAAGACTTATATAGGTTCTGAGCCATTATTTATTCTTTATCAGGTTTTGGTTTATGAATTGAACATTGACATTTATTTGCTAACTCATTTTATGTATAACTTGATTATAGATAATTTTAAAGGTTGCTGACATTTTTTATTTGTCCACATTTGTTTGTTTACATATTTCGTATTAGAGTCCTTCAATTTCATTCCTTAAACTCAAAATACATAGTTATGGGTTTGCTCTTTCTGTTAAATATTCAGAATGTTACTATTTGAGGGTATTCATTCATTATGTTTAGTAATTGGCAAGCACATTTATCTTCGGGCATCAACTCCCAATCTCCTTGGCTGATAAAGTTAGTTTTCTTTGATTCATCTGTGCATATGATTCTTTAAGTGTTTTTTTCCCTAAATGTTTTTCATTTACTCATAATGCATGGTTTCAAGGTTATATTGTTGCCCAGAGGTGTTGCAGGGTTAGGCCATGGTTTTGGATTGTCTTCAATAGGCTCTTTGGCCTCTTGACTCAAGGCTAACCACAACCCTTGCACGACAACACCCTTATTTTCTTTAACTATTCAAATGTATATTATGTTTAATTAAAATTCCTCTGGAATAAATGTATAACAATTTTCTCTTGTAACCACGCTGTTATCAGTTATCAGTTTGAGTTTCTTTTATGCTAATGGAAGGAAAATAGACTTCCATTTATTTGCATCATTCACACAGTTTATTTCATCATTCAAACAATTTAATACAGTTCTACAAAACTATTATTCTATTTTCTATTGGCATTCAGTTTGAGTTCTCATTCACAGTGTATTTAATACTTTTTCAAAATTAACATAGATAAACTCCAGTTATTTTCTGGACTCATGTAGTCATGAATTCCTTTAGAGCTTAACAAAATATATTTGTATAATTATACCTATCTAGTCTTTTATTCACGTTGCAAAATTAACCAGGAAGTCTCTCCACTTGACTGTGAGGCTAGCAATAACATCCTGTCTCCCCTCGATCTTCCACTCGTCTAGATAGTATAGGTGTAAACCCTAAGTTATCCAACTTCCAAACCTCAAGACCACGTGATCCAGTTCAAATTCTTAACTCACATGATTTTTTTTAAGGGTTCCACTAGCTCCAAGTCTAGCTCAAGCACTCCTTAAGACTTTGTAGCATCCTACTCACCTGCATGACGTCCCGTATCAGGCTTTTACTTCTCTCTTGGTCTCTGTCTTTCGCTCCTTAGGCTCTCTTACTCCAAAAAGTTATGCCTTCCTTGGAACCATCTTTTTTTATGGGAAAGGAGAGAGTTTCCAATTGACCTAACTGTCTGTCATAAAAGAGTCAGTAAAAGTGAAAGGTAAATATTAAAAAATGATAATAAATCATAAAGTATCCATGTGGTGTCGTATACATACTCTTTCTCCATATATGTCTATCTCTCCATCCCTCTTTCTCTCCCTCTTTATCTCTCTCTCTTCCCCTTCTCTCCCTCTCCCCCTCCTTCTATCTCTCTTCCCACCTACTCTCCTCTCTCTCCCTCTCTCTCCATCTCCCTTATCACTCCCTCTCTCTCTCTCCACCTTTCTCTATCCATGCCTTTCTTCTTACCTTCCTCTCTTTCTCCCTTCATCTCTCGTCATTTCTCTTTTATCCTCACTCTCTTCCTTCCTCTCTCTGCCACCTCATTATCTCTCCCCTCCTCATCTCTCTATCTCTCTCTCTCTTCCCCCTCTAACTCTGTCACTATCTCCCTCCCTCTCTCCTTCTCTCCCCCTTCTATCCATCTCTCCTTCTTTGTCTCTTTATCTTACCCCCAAATGTATACACTCTCTCTCTATCTCTCCCTTGTCACTCCCTCTCTCTCTCGACTTTTATATCTCTATTTTTTTTCCCTCACTCTATATCTTTATATCTCTATTGCTCACTCTTTTCTTTCTCTCAAATCCTCTATCTCTCCACCTTTATCACTCTATGTCTTTGCTCTTCCTTCCCATATATATCTAGAGCTAATATATATCATGATATATTAATACATATTATAATATAACAAATTTAATTTTATATTTTATTAATCCAAAGTTATTTAATAATAATATGTTAACATTATTATTAGATTTAAAAGAATATCAATATGGATATTAATATTTCAATATTAATATTAGATTTAATTATATTTTTTACATGTCATGCTAACAAAAATTATAATAAAACTCTATCAAATTAATATTTTCAAACATCACAACTTTGACCTATATATTTTAATATATTCATAAGATATGGTTTTCCTTTAAAAGATTAATTTTACAAATAATTAATTAGAAGAAATATTAAAAGATTTTAGAGCAAGATTTTTGGTTTTTTTTTTTTTGTTGAATTAACCATTTTACTTTGATTTTACAAATAATTAACTAAAAGAAATATTAAAAGATTTTGGAGTGAGATTTTCGATTTTTTGTGTTGAATTAACATTTTGGATTCTTTAAGTTCAATTAACATTTTTAATTTTATTTAAAAAATGGTATTTACTTTTATAAAGAGTATTTGAAATTTTAAGGTGGTAAATTTTTTTCTTAAAAGTAAATTTATAATTAATTCAAATTTAACTTATATGATTAAAAAACATTATTTATATTTTTAATATTGTTATTTTTATGTGAGTCTATATTAAGTAAAATTTAATTTTGAGCATAGACATACTTACAAGGTCATAGTGAACTATAAACGGCCCCTCTCAACACAATTAACTTTTAAACATTGCACTAAAAATTCATAACAAAAATGATGGTTTATTATTATAAAACGAGTCCAATTACTTTACTCCTATCATATAAACGACATCACTCAATTAATGTGCTATATTCAGAGTATAAAAACCAACAACATTACAGTGGGGTTATTAACACAATGAATGAATCTACTATATTCGGAGGATAAAAACCAACAAAATTACAGCCGGATTATTAACACATTGAATGAATCGTGTAGAACTTAAATTTTGAAAACAAATTTCGTTCAAATATACAAAATGCTATTTACGTATAAGGACCAAATTTATATGAGTTGTCCTAACAAAAAGCATTGATTTATAAATTATCAATTTTACCTTTGAATGTATTTAAAAATATAATACCATTAAATGTAAATGCAATGGGTTATTATATTAAAAAATTTGACTTCAAATAATTATTATTATTATTTTTTTTTATATTTTAAGTACATTAAAAAACACCACAAAGTTAAAATCTCAAATAAAAAATTGGACTTCAAATAAATTTGTTTTTTGTTTTTTTATATTTTAACTACATTAAGAAAACACCAGAGAGTTAAAATCTCATATCAATATAACATAGAAATTTATTTAGATTTTAGACCTCAGTCCTCAACCTTAAATGAAATCCACAAAACAAAGAAAGTTGAAGACTGGAGTTATCGTTGCTGAATTCTATTCTTTAAAGAAAAAGGCGGCCAAAAGTCTGGACTCTGAAGGTTCTATTATACTAGAAGAGCCGTTAGGTTTGAAGTGGCAGAATACTATTATACATTGAATTATGATATATCCTGAAATGTGCTGTGAATAGGATTTAAAATGTTGACAAGAAAAGCAAGTTTGTTAGTAGAGTTTAATATTTATCTGATTTTGGATTTAGTTATTCTGATTTTTATTTTTTTTTGGTTATATATTTGTATAGACTCATGTTATATATTTGTATAGATTCATTGGATTTAATACGAGTCTAGAAAGGTCCAGTTAAAAAGTGTAAATTTTTTTTATGAATTCTATTTTTTATATAATTTTTTTTTTTTAATTTTTTTTTTGGTAAATATAAATAAAATGAGAGAAAAATTACACATCATACTACTGAGCTGTGAAATAAGCCTTCAGCTCAATCAAACTAGAAATTACCTTAGTTTTTTCAAGTGGCTGGCCGAATATTGTTATACAGTAAGAAGGCCTAAAATCATGAAAATGCCCCAGCTTCTGTGCCTAGGGTTAAAGACGTCAATAACAAAGTCGCGTTGGTAGTTGAGTCCCTTCTTCACCGTCTTCAAAGTTTTGTTTAATATATTAGTTCTCACCGACTCATCTTTATCACTATCAGAACGTTTGTACCAAATTCAATACTGAATCCTATAAATCACATTGTCATGAATGTTCCCACTCGAAGCAGTACGCATATTTTTATGAACATATATGGCCACAGATCATCCAGGGAATTATTGAGCAGGCCCAGTTTGCAATCCTGTAAACTTCATTCTCTGCTATTTTATGAGAAGTAGAAATTAGTATTTCGATGATAAGTTTGGAATAAGGGCGAAATCAATTTTTCTACCTTTTATATATATATATATATATATATATTAGAATTAGATTTTTGAGTTTCAAAACTCTGCAATCAAAACGACCATCAACATATCTATTCAAATGAGTATTAACAATGAAATATTGAATTTCCTTCTTATTTTTAACATGGATCTTGACATTTCTTAAAAATAAAAAGACCCATTTCGATATTTTTCAATGTTTAGGATGTGACGCTTTGGTATGCAATTTCTAGAATGATATTGGGATTCGTATTGGAAATTTTCCATTAGTTACTCAAACAATTTGAACTTGAGATAATCCTTATTCATGTTTCCTGAGTTTTTTTTACTTAAGAGGTATCGATGTTTAGATTGGGATTTGGCCAAGCAAATTTTTCTTTAAACGATTCTTTATATTCTGTGAAAGCTGCATTCTGAAAGCTTTCCACCTTAATTGTGAAATGAAGTTTATCTGATTTCGCTGAGTTTCCAGCAGGCTGCAGCATCACACTAACAGTATTTTGTATTGAAAGATGCAGTGAAACATGGATCAATGAAAACTGTATAATAATTCAAACTGCTAAATTTTCTGCATTTGGAGTCACCATTTTCGTTTCCGGATATTGGGAACCGTGCCTAAATTTTATACCTCCATATCGTTAACAGCATAGTGGATTTTTCGAAATATGGAATCCTGATTATACTTACACATGCAAGTTCGATGTCATTTCTCTCCAAGTACTTCCTAGTCATTGTATAAGTAGTGCATATCGTATTATTGTGATGTAAAGAATGAATTTTTAATATAAATATATTTATTGATGTGATTGATATATATTTGTTGGGGATTTTTCTGGTAAAATCCCAAAAACACAAAAATAAAATACAGAGAGGCAACGCTTTGTTTCCTTTACTCCACATGATCTTTTGTGCACATGGAAGCTTTAAAAAAAAACTGAAGAACAGAGTATTGCACCACCATAAAAGGATTTCTATTCATTAAAACAAAATCACTCATACATATTCATCCTCTATGCTGAGAGGGATTCACCAAAACCTTTCAAAAGAAATTACTTTGTCTCCTTTTACAAATAATTTTACAGTGCTGTGTAAAATCTTCATTCATAGCAACAACACACTGCTGTGTGGAAATTATGCATTCACCAAAAACTTACATTACCCTTTTCACTGCTGTGTGAAAGATTTCATGGTTTTCACTCATACATGCTTCCATCTTTTTCATTACATGCTCCCCATATGTTTTTCTTACTCACTACTTCACACTGTTGTGTTTTTCATTTCACAATACAATTGACCAAAAAAAAATTACAATACGTGTTTTACTTGTTCAGTAAAACGAAACTTACACACGTGAATAATTAAAAACAATATAATTAAAAACTATATGACATTGCCCATACCTATTATAAATTCTCCATACATCCCTAAGAAATAAAATATTAAAATTAAAAGCTTTTACCAAAACTCTACGAACCCATTTAAATTTCCTTTATGTGCGGTCAACCCAAAAACTTTACGCAATGTCAAAAATTTATTTGGTGCAGGTTTGTGATGTCCGTCAACCATTGATTTGCCCTCAAGCAATCGAACGGTCCACAACGATATCGGGTGAGCCTTTTTAACCGAACATTACCTCCCGAGATTGTGAGAGATGGTGAGGTATGGAGAGAGCCACACATCAACTCTAAATTTTCTCGGGTCCGTTGTGTACGAAAACTGCCTTCATGCAAAAGCGGTCTGAGAAGCCTCAAGTGGGTTTGTGGTTTTACTGTAGTGGTTTCGAGTGTTGGTACGGGTGCGTTGAAATTACATATTCAACACTCCCCTTTAATTTCAACCGCTGGGCATTCGGTCATACCCAGACACTTCCTTAAAAATTCAAATCTTTTTTGATCCAATGGCTTTGTCAAGATGTCTGCAACCTGTTCTTGAGTCCTGCAATGCTCTAGGACAATTTCTCCATTGTTCACCAATTCTCTGATGTAGGGAAACCTTGTATCAATGTGTTTCGTTCTCTTATGAAACACTCAATTCTTTGACAATGCAATAGCTGAGCTATTGTCACAAAAAATCACTGTCGTTTTTGCCTGCTCTTGGCCTAAGCTCCTCAACATTCTTCTCATCCAAACTGCTTGACATGCTGCTGCTGTAGCTGCCACATATTCAGCCTCTGCTGTAGACAATGCTACAATCGACTGCTTCTTAGAAGCCCATGAAATGGCTCCTGAACCCATATGAAAAACATAATCGGAAATGCTTATCCAATCATCAGCACTTCCAGCGCAATCACTATCAGTGTATCCAACCAAATCTGAATGTTCTGAGACATTATATAAGATTTCAGACATTTTGGTACCTTTGACATACCTCAAAATTATTTTTGCTGCCTGCTAATGTGCCTCATTTGGCCTCTCCATGAATCTGGAAATTAAACTAACAGCATACATAATGTCAGGCATAGTTGCTGTTAAATACATAAGGCTGCCTACAATACTCTTGTACAAACTAGGATCAAAATCCTTGCTGATGTCCTCTCTGCTGAGTTTTAATCCCATTACTGTGGGAGTGATCGCTGCCTTGCATTCTTGCATGTTAAATCTGCTCAATACTTGATTTACATATCTTTCCTGCGAGATAAAAATTCCTTTTTCATTTTGATCTACTTCAATGCCTAAGAAGTATCTCAAGAAACCCATGTCAGTCATTTCAAATTCCTCTTTCATGACTGATTTAAAATTCTTAATGAGTTGATCATCATTACCTGTGAAAATAACATCATCAACATATAAGACAAAAATTAAAATTTTACCATTTTTTTCTTTAATGTAGATGGTGGGCTCTCCTTCACACTTGTTGAATTCATTATCCAATAGATATGAATCTATTCTGTTGTACCATGCTTTCTTCAGCCCATAAAGAGCCTTCTTCAATTTTCACACTTTGTGCTCTTCACCTTTCTTCTCATAGCCTAGAGGATGTTCAACATAAACCTCTTCCTTTAACACTCCATTTAGGAATGCTGACTTCACATCCATTTGGTAGACTTTCCATTTGTTTTGTGCTGCTATGGACAACACTGCTCTCACGGTTTCCATTCTTGCAACCGATGCAAAAGTCTCCTCATAATCTCTCCCATACTGCTGCTTGTACCCTTTGACAACCAGCCTTGCCTTGTGCCTTTCTATCTTGCCTTCAGCATTGCTCTTGGTCTTGTAAACCCATTTCACTCCAATGACTTCTTTATCTTTTGGTAGCTCAACCAAATCCCATGTTTTGTTTCTTTCTATGGCATTCATCTCTGTTGGATACCTATACCAATAGGTTTCATATTTCATGATTGGATATCAAAGGTCCAAATATGCTCTGCTTTGACAAATGCAAAGATCTCATATTTCCCTAAGAAGGCAATGTCTGTATCAGTTTTGATAAAAACTCAATTTTTGATGGGTGGTCCAACAGTCTAATCTGGATCATGCCACGTTTTCAATTTCCATGTTGTAGAATAGAGAATGATATCTGTCCAAACTGTTTAATCTTGGCAGATCAGTAGCTAGGTAGAGAAGCTTAAGGTTCCCAACTGCTAAATATGGGACCTTGGAAAGAATAAGGGTTGTACTAGATAGGAGATGCAAGCAAAAAAGCCAATGAAAAGAAAAGGCATTCAAAGGGTTTGCAAGTCCAAGTGCACCCTCCAAGAAGGAACAAAAAATGCTAAGAGAACTAGTTGGGTAGGTAGATGGGGTTGCAGAAATGGTGTCTCTTTCAAAATCAAAGTTGCTGAAACATCTACAGGAAGAGCAGCACATTGGAGCATGACTAATTCCCTTGTTTTCATCTGTATTTCACTCATTACTAACACCCTTTCCCAAGATGCACAGAGCACAGAAATTTATATCTTTGAAGTATTCTTATGGCTTTAAGAAGCCAGATTTCTTGTGTAAAAATCTTTTCATTTTGATGTACTCCTGATTTTAAGTTATTTTCAAAGAAAACTTTGTTGAAACAGCCCTCACCCATGTTTCCTCCACATTTAACAGCTAACTCTACTATTCTAGCCCCCTATACCCCTTTATCCCTATTATTATAAACACCATGGTGTATAAACCCCACAATGCATAAATATCTCCTCCCTGGCACTATAGCCATAATATTCTCTCCCTGGGACTTGAATTGACACCTGGTCAAGGTCAAGAACCCATGACTCACCTTTTGCTCCCCCTGAAACCAGTTTTCCTACCCAAAGGGCCATTTTGCCTTGAAAAACCTTCAAAACCTCGAAAACCTTGAAAAAACATTGAAAAACCTTCAAAAACCCATAAAAACGCTCAAAGGGGCGGAAAACATTGAAAAATCACCCTCCCCGCTTTATCTTAAGGTCGGGGGTTATCTGCCTTTTAATATTTCATAAAACCTGTTTAAACCCCGTTTCCTATAGTTTCCGCCTTCAGAAATATTTGTGCCCGAACCTTATGCAAAACCCGAAAAACCCACAAATCCTAAAGTTCCCGACCGAATTATTTAAACGAATATTTTATTGTCCGGCGGGCCCCTTCCAAACATGCGCGACCCGTCGGAGGACCCGCCAGCCGTCCGATCTCCGCCGGTCAAGATCCAAGGGTGGGCGGTCGATATTGCGCCCCGATCTGCCGACCATTAACGTCCGGGGAAAGTGGTTTTGGGCCCGTACGAGGACACGTGGCAGGCGCTGAAGCTGTTCGGAGCCCTCTCCCCGTTACCGCCTTTGCTCCAAAAGTGGTGCGGGGAACCCGCTTACCACCTCTCCACTTACCGCTCTCCCCCCCCACGTCACCACAACATCACCCTGACGTCACCACACTTCCGTCCGCCCCCGCGCCCCGTCAACCTCCACGCAGTCTTGCCACCGCATCACCCTGCCACCGTGTTCCGCCACCCTGGCCTTCACGTCAGCGCCACGTCACCACCGTACGGCGGGCCCACCATGACGTCATGCTGATGTCATCGGCGGAAAAGCGCCAATCGCGTTATTTTGCAAAATTCAACGTTATAACCGGCCTAATAAGCCGTTTTTAGTCATTTTCACGTGATTAAGAGCAGGAGCCGTTAAACAACCAGCTGCCGCGAAAATTGATCCAGACAGCAAATTTGAAGATTCTGACCGTTGAAAGTCCAGAATTCACGGTGCCAAGCCTCCACAGCTCAACTCGCAAGTGTCCAAGCTGATTATGTGCCAGGTACCCTTATTATTGCCTTACTCAGTAGGACAAGGGACCTCAGCAACAACGATTGCACTTCAAGCACCTGCAACATCAACATCAGCCATGGGTAAAGGTAAAGGCATATTGGGAGCAGAGGATGAGCAACCGGAACAGCAGACAGAGCAACAGGCTCAACAGCAGGAGAAGAGGAGAAAGAGAAGGAAATAGAGAAGGAAAGGGAAAAGGAAACAGAGCAGGAGGCTCAGCATAAAGCAGGCCAGGAGGCTCAGATGGAGACAGAGCAGCAGTCAGGCCAGCAGCAGAACAAGTGGAAAAGCCACAGAATGGGCTGCTAGGGACCCCTGCATTTCAAACTCCTCCACCTCAAACGCAGCAGGCAAGTGCCCCAGTCTTACAGACCCCGGCACATGAAGAAAGGGGAATTAAAAGACACAGAGAAGAGTCCACTCCTCTCAGTGGACCTTCAGACCAGCCAGAGGCCAAAAGGCAAAGGGCAGATTCCCCTGAAGTAGAAGACATCACTGATGATGTCTTAAATATTGAAAAATACAAGGAGAGCAGCCAGCAAACAGGAACAAGCTCCTTTCAGCAGGAGCAAAACTTACAAGTCAGCTTGGAGGTGGCCTCCCAGTCCCAGCAAAGCAAGAAGCCAAAGAGCACCAAGGCTTCTTTTAAAGAAATAAAGGCCCAAAATGAGCTTCTAAGGCAAGAGGTGTACAAGCAGTTCATAGATGCTACACCGGCCATGCAAGAAAGGCTGATGTCAGTCTATGACATCCAAGAAGATAAGATGATCTTCAGCCACTTCAAACCCAAGGGACCGCAGCCTAAAACTGCTGCAGATTTTATCAAAACAAGGGTGGAGGTCCTGGCTAGAAACATACATCCAATGGACCAAATTGAACTCCACAAGCAGGCTGGAGAAATGGTATATGCCACCTTAGTGGAAAAGGCCACATTGGCCTATGAGCTGAAGGAATCATTGAAAAATACCAACACTCAGCTAGATGTGGAAAGGATGTCCTCCAAGGCCAAGGACAACAGAATAAAGACCCTCGAGGACATTATCGTTGACTTAGGACATGATCCTAATGACCCAACAGGAGTCAAAGCCCTCATGAAGAAAAAGGATGATGACCTCATGGCACTAAAGAAAAGATTAAAGCTGCCACCAACTGAACATCCTCAGACGGCCGAGCTTCTAGAGCAGAAAAAGATGGAGGATCAGCTAGACCTCCTATTACAACAGGATCAGAGAATAAGGGAGTTGGAGAAGGAATTGGAAGGAGCATTACAAGACAAACAGGGAGAATCCACATCCCAAGCTCCTCCAAAAACTTCAACAACAGCAGCAACAGCAGCAGCAACAGGGGCTCCTACAACAGAGGCAGCAGGAACAGCAACAGGCCAACAGGATAGCCCATCCATAGAAGATATAACCAAGGCTGTCAAGCAAATGGAGCTCCAAGATGATGAGATAAAGAAAGCCAAGGAGAAATTGGTAGAGCTGGAGTCAAAATACGATAAATCTAAGATGACAGTGGCCGAGCAGGGCAGAGAAATAAAAACCCTGAGAGACAGGATAAAGGCCTTGGAAAAGGAGCTAAACCTAGAAACAGCCCTGGCCGAAATAAAGAGAATTCTATGGGCCAAAATAAGCAAGTCTATCACCCAGCAGTGGAAGTCCATAAAGACCATCCATCAGCAGATGGAACTACTAAGCCAAGCTCGGGTAGAGATCGATAGGGCCAAAGCTGTGTTAGGAAACAGGCCAGATCAGGCCAATAGAATGGTAGATTACCTAAACAGACATGAGGAGGAGGAGTTGGCTGCCATGGGCATTCCGAATAGGACAGAAGCAGTCCTCCTTGCCAAAAAGGTACTCACACTTAGAAGCTATGTGCAGGCAGTGGAGAGGAAATGTTTTGATATAACAAAAGATGTGGAGGAGTTCAGGGCCAAACTGGTAGAGCTACAAGCAAGAGGCCTGCCCAGTCTGTTGAGTAGTCAAGGAAAACTGATTACCTTAGATCAGTTTGCCAACAGAATGGTGACATACATGGAGAATCAGATCACTGCATCTGGGAGTTCATCTGAACAGAAAGGGCCTCCATCAGGACAAAATTTATATGATAAATTGGGAGGTCTGTTCTTCATTGAAAATGAAGTCAATCACCTTTTTGAGACTCCTCCCAATTTCTTCAAATACACAGAGGCTGATGAAACTTTAATAAAAATCAGAAGACATCAGATGCCCAAGGAAGAGTGGTGGCAGTCCATGGTCAAAATTCTGCCACGTTAGCTTCAGTCATTCGGTCACCAGGAGCCCAGGTCAAATACAGTTATAAGGCCACATACTTTTAAAGAAGATAATATGAGTAAGAGCTCAGGTGACTTAGATCAGAAATCAGTTGTTAAGGATAACATGGAAATGAAGATGGATATTTTCCTCATCCCTCAAGATGACTCTGCTCAAGACACTTATGTGAAATTCACCATGCAGACAAAGCCTTGTTCCCGTAATGGAATTCATGGTTTGTATAAGTTTTCGTACGGAAGGATCAAGACTAAATGAAATGTTTGAGAAGGATGGAAGATACAGGAAAACATGAGGATAAAGAAAACATTTAAGGCACTTAAAGGCAAATCAAGCAGATAGACCATAACAGCTCACCAAGAGGACACACAGCTGCACAAAAGGCCACTCAGCAGTTAATTCAAAGCATTCAGCCGACTTCAACCAACTCCATAAAGCTCCAGATGTCAAAATTGCTCTGACAACAGCAGTTAATAGCTTTTATAGCTCATTAAAGATTGTAATAACTTCTCATCTACTTTCTCTGTCCAAGTGTAAGAGATATTTTTTTCCGCTCAGATGACTCATACCTGAGATATTTTGTAACAAAATTCTATATATTCCCCCTCATTTTGATTAGGAGGGGTTGGACTCCGGATGTAAGAGATTCTCCTGATATCTTCTCTGTTATTCTGATATTGTAACATTCTCAGACAGTTAATACAAAAGACAGTGGGATTTCTTCAAAGATGTGTTGTCTTTTGATCTCTTGATGGTGTGTGGCTTAAAGTTGCAGGATTCCTATTCATCACATGGCTCAATAAGTTTTCTCATGGCTCTTTATTTCACCTGTGTTTCCTGTTATTCCATATGTCTCTCATGTTTTCTATGTATGTCTCTCATGTTTTCTATATGTTTGAAACTCTAGATAGTAAGGAAAAAGAATAGCCTCAGGACTTAGTCATTGACTACCCTGAGCTCAATCAAATCTATCTTATATGTTTTCTTCTGATAAGGTATTTAAAGCGTAATTCTTAAATGCTACCTTTAATACTTTATCATCACAGTGCATCGTTGTTTTAGGAATTCAAGTAATTGCTCCTAGATAACAAGCCTCACTCACAGTATACAGTTTAAGTAAAGAATTCTTAATTTCTCTTTGCTGATTGTCCTCACCTCACTCTCATTATTTACAGTTTGTTTCATGGAATGCACACAGGCCCTATAGCTTTTCCCTTCACCAAGATCAAGACCTCAAAAGAAAACTGTCCCAGACCCCATTGCCCAATGGATTAACTGTACCTGCTGATATACTTTAAAGAAATCAGAAGCATCCTCCCAACCAAACACACAAAAACAACCAAAAAACTCATCTCATAACTAGCCTAAAACCCTCACTGAAAGCAGTGACAAACCTAATAGAGAGAGCCCTCTCTGACTATAGCTGGGCTAGAAGCTGTAGCCCAAAGATTGGTTAGTGGTTACCCTGGCCGTATTCTCTTAGGAGTCAAAGAGAACAACCTGGGTGTTAACAGAAACTATTGTGATCAATCCAAGATGAATTTTACAAAAATTAAGGAGGTTTATGTTCTTAAGAGGGCCATCTACAAAAACCTCTCTCACTTTTATAACAGTCGTTATGGTTTTGGAAATATTAAACAATGTTGGAAAGCACTTTTTGCAGAAAATTTCAGTTTAAGCCATCATTTTGCAGAGAGCATTGTGGTCAATCCAAAATACTTCGTACAAAACTGAAGGAGGTTTTTGTTTCTAAGATACCCGTATACAAAAACCTATATCAGTTTTTTCACACTGATTTTATAATGAGAGATACATGTGCATCTTTACAGGTCATTTTTCAGACTCTGTAAAAATTCTGTTTTACACATATTTTTTTATAGAGACTATTATGCATAGATGGAGCGCAATTTTGGGAAAATTAAAGAGGTTTATCTCAAAAACATATTTATCTACAATAACCTCTTTCACTTTTTACATATCTATTACGGATTGAGAAATAAAAAAATATCATTCGACCCCAAGTTTGCAGAATTGTTGGAGCAGATTGCACAAAGAAAGGAAACAGTTAGTGACTTGGATGCCTCATCATCAACTAAGTGTTGGATCAAATTCGAATTATTCTCTTTGTCATCACCTATCCATACAAAATAGTGCCAAATAATATGCATTAGTTTGAGTGTCCTTTAATTAAGTTCTATTTATGTAAATAGTTGGAGAGATTTGTGAACCAATTTTGATATTTGTTTCAAGATATTTTAGTTTAGAATTGGTATAAATACTCCACTCTTGAAAGCATTGAGGGGGATTCCATTACTTGGCTGTAACAATGAAACTTTAGAATAAAAGCGCTTGGAGAAATTTTTCGTGGCTTGGCTGGATGAGGATTTAAAGCACAGGACTTGTTGCAGGATTCATGTGTTGGCCAGCAGTTCAATAAGTGTTTCTACCCTTTCTCTGAAATTTTATATCAGTCTATAATATCATCATGTCCATTTATGAATAATTCGCATAAGAGATTGGAACATAATTCGCTTAATTGTGCTCTGTTTTTATATGTTATTATTCTTGATTTTTTCTTCCAAATTAGTTATAAGCATGATTTCTTAAATGCTCTTGCTTTACTAATATTAAATACATAATACCATCATATCCATTCCCAAATAATTTGCATAAGAGATTGAAACAGAATTTGCTTAATTGTACTCTGTTTCCAAATGTTATTCTTCTTGATGTTTTCCTCTAAATTAGTTATAAGCATGAATTCTTAAATTCTCTTGCTTTACTAATTTAAACACTATTGGTTACTATAACAAAGGATTCTTCACTGCTCTTTGTTTGTAGTCATTTCATTTCTTTCTTTTGGACATGGTGAAAGACTCTTAGTTTCATTTCATCCCTTCAAATTCATCCCATCCACTTTAAATTTTAAGTATTGTTCTCTGTCTAGCTATCTTGCCCTGTAATACCATCTTGTGCTTAGAATAGAAATCCAGTAAAGCCATCCTTTAACTCCATAGCCCAATGGACTGAAAGCTCTCAATCTTGCCTTAGTTTGTGGATTCCACCATTTTCCCAAACAAACTCTTGAATCTATAACTAGCCTAAAACCTTCCAAGAACAAAGATAAATCATAAAGAGAGAGCCCTCTCTGGATGCATATTGGCTAGATTCTGCATCTAAAAGGTTGGTTTGTGGTTACCTCGGGTATACTTTCCTCTTACACAACTTCTAGGAAAACCTGAGTGATAACACTACCAACGAGCTTGGTGAGTACCCCGACAGAGTTACTTGTATCACATCTCTGTGTAGGAAGCCTTTCTCTTCTTTCGCCTTATTCATTTTTCATTTTACAAATAACTGTGCATAAGAACTTATTTATTTTAGAGGTGAAAGAGGGATCCTAACTTATTGAGAGCAGAAAGGGTTGTTCCTTTAGAGAAGTGTGTTATATATAACTATAGCATACTTGTTAAGTTTTTCCCTTCACCTTAATCTACTTAACCGAGATGACAAGGGTTAACCCAAGAGAACCTATTAAAGTAGCGGTACTAGTTAACAATGCAAGCATTGTGCTTTCACCAAGACTCACTCTAAAATGAACATATTTTCCATCAAGGAATCATCGAATTAAGACAACAAGCTCTTCATAAAGAGAGAGAACAATAGATAAGTAGAT
This sequence comes from Pinus taeda, assembly GCA_000404065.3. Classification (NCBI taxonomy): domain Eukaryota; kingdom Viridiplantae; phylum Streptophyta; class Pinopsida; order Pinales; family Pinaceae; genus Pinus; species Pinus taeda. The sequence continues at coordinate 35,659 of APFE030823409.1, read as the reverse complement.
GTTTATATCCATACACATCCTCTTATATTTTCCTAAATTGTCTTGAAAGCCAAACACAGTTTCATGTAAGGCTAACTTACAGACACAAGCAAACAAAGAAAGAAAAAATAAAAAAGTAAAAGTAAAACAAGTAAGCAAATCAAGAAAGAAAGAAAATAAAACCAAGTAAGAAAGAAAAGAAAACATGCAAAACAAGAAGCGAAGAAAAGCAAGAAACAAAACACTACTCCTACTCCTACGCTAACCAGTGAATGGGCCTACTTACATGAAGTGATATTTCCAATGAAGCCACTAGTGCATTGGGTGGCCCATTTTGGTTAAGGCATGGTAAACAAGAAAGATATGCATGTAAACTAGTGAACATGAAATATAGATCAACGAAGACCAACACACTCCGAGTTGTACAACATCCACATAAAATAAAAGAGTGAATGCACAAGACAAACATTATGTAGACTTAACATGGTGTTGTGACACATTGCATGCAGATGATAAGCATGCACACTCTCTTGACTATGACAAAAAATAAAACATGAGAAAGAGAGACAACGTACGCCTTTCAAGTGTGATTTTTGTGTATGATTCCTCCAATGTATGAGTGATGGGATCATGTAATTCAGGTGGAAGAAGTGAAATATATGTATTGGATTGATCTTTAATGCATATAGATGAGGGATGAGAAGCCTTGGGTGCTTCAATGTTTTTTTGATCAAAATTGGAACTAACCTCAAGAAAGCGAGGGCTTGACATAACCATCAACTCAGGCTAAAGTGCCTCAATAGCCTAGAGGGTTTCCACTTCGTAAATAAATAGATCGTTCAAGACTAGTGGCTTAGGAAGATTAACAATAGGTGAATCAACATTATGATGAAATGAAGAATTGCAGTGATCATGAAAACCATGATCAGAAAATTCAAGATGTCTTTCGGCATCCCCATGATTTGGTGAATCATACTGAGGGGTAGATGAGAAACAAGGATGTTCACCATATGGGTTTTCATAAATGACAGATAACAGATGGGATGGATTTTCATTGGAACATGTGTCCTCTATACAATGTAATGATAGGCTGACATCTGGTGTGTCCTCTGAGTGATCAAAAGTAGAAACATCCGGAGATGAGTTTTCACAGGGAAAATTAAAATTGTGAGAATCAAAAGATATGTAATGATAGAGAGGATGAGGCGTGGATGGAAGGGAGTCATCCTTCACCATGGGTTCCTCTTCATATTCCTGCACACAATCATCATGAATGATAGTGTAGTTTGGCTGTAGAACACCAACTTTGTCAACAACTTGATCCTCGTTCATAGCAATTGTAGATTCTGGAATGGAAGAACATAAGACAGTACAATCTAGAGGATCAGCGGAATGCGGGGATGGAGGTTGAGATAACATGTCCACGTGACAATCAACGACCTTGCAAGCTAAATCTTCCTAGATATCAAGAGTAGCTGGGGTGGGAGGAGATGATAGTTCAATAGATGTGCATTCACCTTCTCCCACCTTGCACTGCAGAGCTAGAGCTATTTCATGACAAGAGGATGGGCAATCACTTGTGACAGTGACCTTGTCCATCTTAGATTTGGCAACTTTAACACTGAGGTATGCTGGGAGGGGTTTGATTGATTCTAATAATCATGGATTTTTGGATATGTAAATACAATAGCTAAATCTCCCAATCGAGAAATTCCTAATCATTTTCATCTTCAGGAAATCAATATGAAATAATATGAAATTGTGTAAAATTTCTCTGCTAATTAATGAGGTGCTTTCTGTAATTTTCGAATTTCATAATTGAGTGCTTTACCACCAAAACAATGGAAAGCACAGTCTATATCTACGATCAATTAGGTGAGAGAGTGAATACAGTTCTCGGGCAGCGTGGCACACCATAGTAGTGGTTGCCCACAAAGTGTGAATGCGAACAATGACCAAGTCATGTAATCGTCAACGACTTTATACTTCTGACACGTAATTGTAAAGGAAATTCTATGTTCAAGCCAAGCCATTCTACCTTCACCTTCATATGTGTGTTTTAAAAAGGAATTCGAGAGCTCCTCCAAGATTTTGAAGTCGTTTCCATAAGAGATACACTTCGGAGGATACATTTTTTGGTTAGTCATGATAACTATGCAAAGCTTCAAAAGAGATTGTGAGGACCTAGCTTGTCATATGGCCCTCCTGTTAGGGCTAGAAATTTTGATGGTGTTAGATCCGCCAACATTTACGGGATCTCCTTGGTATGAATTCCCAACTAGACCTCACACTATTTGGTGTAGAAGTCGCATTCAATATGATGTCTCAGTTTCCATTATGTTAAAGATATGCCTTAGCTCTTGCTTTTCAGCACATGAGAATGGTATACTTAGTCTTCAAACGGTGAGGTTTGTATGCCTAGTGACTTCTTAGTGTAGCTTGTTTCTAAGTTCTTTCACTAAAGAGGGAGAGGGTTAGAGTGAGTCTCAAATTGAGAGGGAATAGTCCCAACTCAGGTAGAGACACACAACACAATAGGATTTGTGCAACTTCTGAAGAAGTATTCCACATGGATGCAACAATCATAAACAAAAAGTGAAAAGATAACATGTACAACACCAAGCGGAGTAGTCCACACGAGTGGAACAGACATTATAACAATTTTACAAGAATGAGTCTGTCCAGTGTTCGGTAGAATAGTCCACGTGGGCGAGACATCGACAACACCGGATACAACACATTTCCAATAGCATATGCACCAAAACAACTGAAATATTTCAACTATCTTAGTACAAGTTAAAGTAACATGCATTACAAGCATCCAAAGAATATACTTACAAATGAATACAATACATGTGCGAAAATGTGTTGGCCTATGATAGGCTTCTGAATTAAGATAAAGTTCCAGGACACATTCATACACCATACATCACTAACCCCAGTAGTGGAGTGTTGGAGCCATTTCTCTCTACACAAAGAAAATATTAGAGAGTATCAAGGCTATGTAGGAGGATCGAAGTTGAAAACTTCCTTTGCATGTACAAATGAGGGGTATATATAGCCAACAATGAAACTGCCCCTTGTGACTCTTCTACTTCCCCCTGAATTTTTGACTTACATGACTCTTTAACTTCATCCTTGGGTCTCTTGGACTTCCACGTTACATTACATTGATTACATTAGTATGAAAAAAAGTAGTGATGTGGCCGAGGCAGCTCGTGGCACAAGTCAACATGAAACTACTGGTATGCACATCCTAGCTATGATGTTTGTTTCAATGTTTTTGTTGATGAGTGATGAGTGTGCCCATGGTGTACCATAGCTTCACCTTTGCATGTGTGTGGAGTCTTCAATGGTCCTGGTGTTCTCTTTATGGTTCATGCATGCGTATGTGTCTCCTTCACTTGCTATTTGGTATGATTTATGTGTTCATCGAAGCACAAACAAGTCTTCAAGCATGTGCTCCTTGTTCATCCCATTCTTCGACGTGCCATGTCTCATCCATGTACCAATTTTTCCAATCACTCATAATGAGCTGACATCAAATCTAGAAATCCCCTAGTCTACCATGATGCATTGTCTTTCCTTTCCAGGTACAGGTGATCAGGATAAAGGACAAGGTTCTTAAATAGGGCATAACACATCTATGTCCATGATGAGAGGCTCTGATACACTATCAGGAAAAATTGCGTAGAGGCCACTGAGAGGCTGGGTTGAGTAGTCCGGGATAGCGATGACATCTACAGGATCTAGCTCAACTAGGAGGTAGAATTGTGTAATTTTTTCGGGGAAGGTAGTGCAAGCAGAAAGAGGCAATAGGAGTTAAAAATACACATATTTCCATAGGAGGCCGTGATCAGGCTGTGAGAGCCTACTAGTCAGAACTGCGCAAATCTAGGAGGAAGTCAACAAGGACATATCTGTACAATTTCCAAGTTGAGTGGGGTGTCAGACAGTAGGTGGACTATCCATGAAATCTATGCAATTTTAAAGAGGAGTGGCAAGCGGGTCAGTAGGGGAAATACTTGAAAAAATTGGACAATTTCCAAGGACCGTGTTGTGACAAGTAGCGGGTGCATGTCCCTTAGGTCAACACAATTTCTTCAAGGAGTGTAGATAGGCAGGCTGATAGATTTTACCATGTTTTAGGAATGAGTGCAGCCCTTGGTGAATTCTTAATTCAAATTCTTCAGTTGACCAGCAAAGGCTTGATGGATAGGCTTGTGGGAAACGTAGAGTGAGATGGCTTCTTACGCAACTTTTGCTTGTTCTAGGTGATAGTCAACCAAGTTGATTCCATGTTTGCATAGTGCAGACTAACTGGAGGGTAGCCTCAAGCTTTGCATAGTTCTTGGCAAAAATGCTTGGTCACTGAGGGTTGAGACTGTGTAGTGAAGCTCAGCGGAGGTTCGATTGATGGAGGGTGGTCCAGTCGATAGATTTTCGAAAACATGGCTAAGTGAGTGAACTCATGTATACATGACCTTGCGAACCCACACTGGACATGTATCAACAATAAGACACATCAAACTAAAAATAAAACATGTCTCAGTATGATTGTTTAAAGAGTGGAAAGTGCGACACTTTAGATAGATCATTGAATGATCACAACAACACTTGTGTGACATTGTTTACAAATTTGTGTTTTAGTGAGGCAGATGTTTACATAGCAAACAAAACACTTACACACAAAGACAAACCGCAACATTGTGAGAAAAAGGTCGCAAGCATGACATAGAAATCAACATGCTGAAGAGGACAGTTAATCAAACAAGAAAAATGAAAGAAAGATTGATCCATAAAATGTCGTGGATTTTCAACTCGATAGTTTGTCATAACATATCTGATAATATTATGTTAAAAGTTCGAGTTTCTACATTATTACAGTTTCATTTAATCTCTATATCTTTAAAATTAACTATAATTAGTGGATGCATGTAAAATTAAATCAAGAATCAAAGTATAGAACAGAAAAATAAGCTCACACACATATAATACACAAAATATTCTCTATGGGAAACCTTTTCTAGAGAAAACCCAGCTAGGAGGTAAGGTTGCTTCACTCCCTTTCTCTGTTTGGAAATATGGATGTAGATACAAAGAAGTAATGTTTGTTTCCCATGGGCTACTATAGTTCATAGATCTTGTCTGTGTGCTCTACCTCTTATCTCTCCTGGCTATCATTTTTCAACTATGGAACAAAATTCTCTTGAAAGAATGGAATGTCGCTTCCTCCTAGTGGCCTGGTTATAACACAACCTGATAGCCTACTAGTGGTTAAGTTTGACTATATCAAATTTTATCTAGAGTTACAAAATAGAATCTTCTAGAGTCTTTTATATAAAAACTATGAATCTAGACCTTGTTCCATGAACAGCGTCTTCCTGAACTATAGGTGTGAAAATAGGAAGGTCAACTTCTAAGTGGCATAACGTTTGCATACAAACTCTGATTGACATGATTATTGCATATTTGGAAATATCTTTGTATAGAATATCATGAAATGGTGAAGTGCTTAATAGGGAAAGCTTTACTCCCAAAAAACCTTGTTTGATGCCTCCAAACACTCCCAAAAAGTTTCAAACCCCGTTTCGCCAAACTATGTCCCGCTAGTAAAAATGGTCTCGTGAGATGATTCCTCCATGTTTTGCACTCCAATTGCATTAAGATGGATAAAAAATATATATATAATAATGTAATTAGGATCACACCTCCCTATTTTGGGAGGCTTTTGGTTCCAAAAAGCTTTTAATGAATTAGGTGAGGAAATGTTTCCTCCACCTTCTCTCTAGTGTACCATTTAGCTTTTCTTGGAAGTTGTCCCTTCAACCCAATCTACCAAAGGTGTTGTTTCCCTTGTCTTGTAGTTCTAAACCTGTTCTACAAAATTGTATCTTCTGTCAACTATGCCTGAGAATTTGGTGCCAAATCCTCCATATAATGTAAGACCTATTCCTCTTCTTGTTCTAGCATGGAAGGCTCATAAAATTTCAAATTTTGTAAATTTACCACTGAGTAAATGACCTTATATGGTGGTAAACTAAGTTGATAGGCATTATGTAGAAAATTTTCTAGTATCTCAAAGGGACCATACCTTAGAGCCTTGATTTTCTTACCAGGTCCCTACAACCTCTCCTTGTTCAACTTTAGCTATAGTCTGTCTCCCACTTTGAATGATTTCTCTGTTATGTGTTGCCTAACCTTATACTTCAGTTGTGACTTCTACAATGTTTCTTGTACATGTAGATGGATCTGCATGATCTTCTCTATAAATTTTTCAGCCTTTAAATCACCTCCTGTAAGGTCTTCCTTCACTTCTCCTTGCTACCCATATGCAATATCCAAAGTTGAAGGTGGAAAATATCCAAAACAAGTTTGAAATGGGGACTTTCCTGTAGAAGTGTGGAATGCTCTGTTATAGGAATGTTGTATATATATATCAAATTTTCATCCCAAGTTTCCAGATGCTTCTAGTTATAACCCCTCAGAAGCTGCACCAAAGTCCTATCGACAAATTTTGTTTGCCCATCTGTCTGTGGATGGAATGTATTAGATATTTTCAATTTCATGTCCATATTCTCCAATAATGTAGTCAAGAATGAACTGAGAAATATTGTATCTCTGTCTCAAAAGATACTCCATGGTATCCCAAATAATACCCAAACTTATCCAAAGAACAAGTTTGTGGTTTCTTGTTTGTTGATGGTCTTTTTATAGAGAATATGAACACACATCTGGTTGAACCCACCCACTACCATGAATAGGTAGTCATGTCCCTTCCTGGTTGTTGGTAAACCTCCCACAAATTCCATGGAAATTATTTCCCAAGGATGAGTAGGTATAGGCAAGCGATGATACAAACCTTGTTTTCTATTGGTAGTCTTGCTCGTACAACAAAGCATGCATCCTCTTATGAACCTAACTACTTGTTCTTACATCTTGGGACACATGCCTCTACAAGTTAGCCATGGTGTTCCCTACACCAAATTTCCCTGCAACCTCGGAGGTGTGAGCCTCTTTAATAAGTTGCAAACACTCACCTTTAGGAACACATATCTTATACAACTTATAGAGTAACCCATCCTAGAGATGGTAGTCAACAATGTTGCCACCATCATGCACATGATGATGAGCGCGAGTATTGCAGCAAGAATGTTGCGACTCCTGGGCTACCAACTTTATTTTTATCAACCTGGTAGTTCATAACAAACTTGGAAAAATCGGTTCTATATGCACAAGTACTGGTTCTCACTGCAGGTTGTCACTTGGTCAGCCGGCGCAAGATCACCAGGAGCTCAAGCCAAATTCTATAGATTTCAAAAGAAGCTATATGTGTGATGAAAGGAAAGAAAGATTACACTATAGATGTTATTCTAACTACAGAAAGGAGAAAGACTAGAATGTAAAGAAAAACCTAGTAAACCCTAATTAACAAGCTAATTCTACCTTTTCCAAAAACACTATGAAAACCATGATATAAATGCCATTACCTACTCAAGGAAGTAAACAAAATATAACCATGTTATTTCTGGAAGTAAATAAGTAGAAAAAATATTTTTGGATTTTTGTGTGTTTTTATGTGAATTTAACATGCATCTAATTTATTGTGTGTGAGTGTGGCAGTGAACAGGTGGCGTTAGAGGGTGGTTTTGCAACTTGGGAGGATGTAGGATGGTGTGGATGGGTCGTAGGAGGTCTTAGGTGGCTTTTTGGAGGCTTTTCCAAACTCGGCCTTCAAAAGAAAGCCTACGGGAAAAACTATAAGAGGACACAGGAAAACTACAGGAGGAAAACAGGGAAACTATAGGAGGCCGAGAGTAATTTTCACTGTTTTGAGGGTGTGAGAGTGGGTGGAAAAGGTGGATGAAGGTTGGAATGAGGTGTCAGGGTGCCTAAGGTCTACCTTGAATCACCAGGATAGAGAAAGATGATTGGGGTTGCTCAAGGAGAGAGGAAGAAGTTCTATGAAAAATAAAGGAAACTAGGACAAAATTAAGGTGAGGTTTGGGAGACCTATAGGGCATGGATCAGATGGAGGGTGTGATTGCTGGTAATCTGGCCTACTGTTGGAAGAGATTTTTTGCATAAAAACTAACAGTCAACCAAGAAAATCAAGCAACCAATGAAATGAACGCATCCTAGGAAAAATAGAGTTTTGCATTAAAATGGCCTAAACTATGATGTATAGAAGGAAATGCTGGGAAATGTTGTATGAAAGGAAAGCATGAAAAAGGACTATTGGAAATTAGGAATTGAACATGATAAAGAAGATCTAAATCAAATAAAAATTGGACTATCAACCTACTAGAAAGCTGCAAACACTAGAAGTCCTAGGAACAAGGAAAATCTATGTTTTTGGGGCAGCAAGAGAGCCTTTGCCTCAAATCATGGTCCCATAGGGATGAAGAGAGGCCAAGGCACTATTGGTAGCCTTTTGAATCTTCTCTAATCACTTCTTAACCTTCTGCAGAAAGCAAAAATGGATGCAAGCTACTAAATCATCAAAAGCAACCTATTCTTAACCATAAGAGAAATACATCTAACAACAAACTAATCTACAAACTGAAGTAAAGCATACAAATACAAGTAAAGAGAAGCTTGGCTACTTGGATTGGGACCTAAACCAAGAGCTTCATCCCTCTAAGGTAAGTTAGTTCTAGCTCAAAAAGGATTCCATCTTCATTATCAAAAAATAGCAAGATTACATAAAATTGTCATAAAATATTAAGCTCGAAATTTGAGCAGATTTTACATAAGAAAAGAAAGGTCGACCCTAGTGAGGTCCTAGGCCTCTCTACTTATACATCTAAATCTACCAATAGCTTCCTTAAAATTAACGAGGCTTGGCTTGCAAAATTCGAGATAACTATCAATCATCTTCCACTTGCTTGGCTGCCTTCTAGTGCATGATTTGGTTGTTGTACTCCGAGTTGAATGAAGGGGAATTTGAAGTGAGGAGCAATAAATGAGGGGGATTCCCTCCTATAAGTCCTCTCCTCTTGTATACTTCGAGTTATTTCTGTATTTTGACCACTAGATCCTTGACTTTGACCTCGGAATCCATAAATAATCTGCATTAAATACATGTTAGAACACATGGCATAATAACTAGCTCAACTCACCCTATAAGCATAAATATAATCATAAAATCATAAAATAAGCTAAGATAATGGTTGATTTGACTAGGTTAGAGGTAAAATGAGCCCATATAATTACACATTTATAAGGCTCATCACATGACTCTAACTTTGCAACCACTGATACACCTCCTTGAAGTCCTCGTCTTCTAAATATGTTTTTTTTGTGCATTATGGGTGAATGGCTCCATGTTCATAAGAGTTCCCAAAGTTGTAATCTTTGATTTCAATGGCCTTGAAAGCATATTGACTAACTTGTTTTTGCTTCCATTCTTATACTTGATCACCATATCAAATTGTTGTAAAATCCCCATCCATTAGTAATGCCTTGTCTATTGTAGCTTATTCTAGGCCTGCAAGTACTGTAACAGTTGGTGATCTGGGTGGATTATTGTCTCCTTTCCCATCACATAATGATTCCACTTCTTCAAAACTTACACCATGGCATAGAGCTCCTTATCATAGGTAGGGTAGTTAAGAATTGCCCCATGAAATACTTCAGAATGGTAGCAAACAGGCGTCCCTCCTTGCATCGAGACAGATCCCATAGCATACCCACTCACATATATATCCACTTCAAAGGGTCATTGAAAGTTTGGCAATGCCACATATGGTGCTTCATTGATCTTCTTTTTTAACTCATTGAAATCCTTATGCTTCCCTTTTCCCCATTGGAAACTCTTGCCACTTGTTGTTATGGTGTGGAGCTATGCTACTACCACTGAAAACGAGGCTATGAATTTCCTTAGGTATTGTGTTGCTCCAATGAAACTCCTAACCTCAGTAACATTAGTACACATCGAAAATTTCATTATTGCCTCCATCTTGGAAGCATCTATCTTCAATTATCCTCCACCAATCACATACCCCAAATACACCAAGGAATGATGTGCAAACTCACACTTCTTGAGATTTGCTAGCATTTGGTGCTTCTTCAATGTTTCTAGCACCTGTGTCAAATGTGAAATATGATCCTCTCAGGTAGAACTATATACCAATATATCATCCAAATAGAAAATAATGAATGAATCTATAAAAGGGCATAATACATCGTTCATTAATCTCATAAATGTAGCTAGTGCATTACATAGGCCAAATCACATAACTAACCACTCATAAAAATATTTCCTGGTTTTGCAGGCGGCCTTAAATGTATCTTATTCTTTGACTCGAACCTGGTGATATCCAAACTTTAAGTCCAACTTTCTAAAATACTTTGCTTGCTACAAATGATCTAGCAGATCGTCTATTCCGGGCAGGCGGTATCTTTTCTTGAGCATGATTTTATTCAATGCCTTGTAATATATATACATACTCCAGGTCCCATCCTTCTTTGGAAAAATCATGATGGGTGACCCACATGGTGATGCACTCGGTTGAATGACACCTTGTTCCAGTAGTTGTCGCAACTGTTTCTTCACCTCACTTTCTTCTATAATAAACTTCCTATAAAAACCAATATTTCACAATGGGGAGCATGGAAATAGATGGATGTCATGATCCACTTCTCTCTTAGTGGTTATCCCTTTAGGCTCTCAGAACAAATCCTTATATTCCTGTAAAAACTCCTCCAATTTTTGGTTTTTTTTCTTAGTAAACCCCTCTAGGGATGCCTTGCCTCTCATTGACTCCTCTAGAGACTGGCTTTTTTCTAAAAACAATAAAACAAACTTCTTGCTGGAACTAATAAATTTTTTGGGCTGGTTGGCACCTACAAGTGAAATTTTTTACTTTACTTTGTGCGTGTTGATGATTAATGGTTTTCTATCCTTAATGATCTAGTATCAGTTAGCTCTCCTCATGAATAGTGCATCAAGCATGTACATGTATGGAATTCCAAACACAACTCCACATACATCAAGGGGAACCACATCCAAATCTACTTCATTAATAAAATCATCTTTGATAGAAAATCTAATTTTACATTGTTTTGTTACCTTTAGCTCTGCATCCTTATGTACCCATACTAGTGGATATGGGTTTGAATGATCATGAACTTCCAGCCCCAACTTCTTGACAAGATATCCTGCATTGAGATTTTCCTACAATCTTAATTCAAACAGAGCATCTATCTTCATATTCTTGACCTGTATCATGAGAGTTTGGTCATTTATTTCTCTTCATGTTGTTGAAGTCTACTCAGATTCACCTCCCTCACCACCAATGTACAGACGATCTTCTCATCCTTGCTTGAGATTCTTTCAACTTGGTTTCTTGAATAAGTGGCCATGAGATTCTTCTTCTTAATATCTTTATTCTTGTTCTTCGGTTTTAGCTCTGGATTCAACTTCCAACACTTCTCCTCTGTATGGCCATTAATGTTGCAGTGGTTACATTGGTTGCTAGGATATTTGCACTATGTGCTGTGGTTATCGTCCTTTTATCTTTACCCCCTTTTTTCTTCTCCTTCCAATCCTTAGAAGCATCTTGTTCCTCATTTTTCTTTGATTCACTTGATTGCACTCTTTTCAGGCCTATTTTCTCTGGGTACTATGCCTGTACAGAAGCGTCATCCACTGTTTTGGGCTTAAATATCACTTGCTCATGCAGATGGTGGTGTAGAGCCCCCAAATAATTGTGGAGCACATCTAGGTTATTTGGAGAGATACCCAACATTATAGCCATTTTTCTAAATCTTGTGATCTACTCCTGCATGCTTTGTCCCATATTTTGCATGAAGTAATGGCACTAGATCCATTGGTCTTCAACATACCCAATGGGATAAAACTGTGGCTTGATGAGGGTTTTCAAATCCTCCCACATAGTTAATACAGGTTGTCCCTCTAACCTTAGGGATTTCGTGTGGCTTTCCCACCAAGTCAGTGCATGGCCCTCTAATTACAGTCGCACAAATGTAACCTTCTCCCCTTCCTCGATCTGATGGAAACTACAGTAAACTTGCAGTTGTTGCAACTAGGCATTCATCTTTAGAGTGTTGATCTTGCCATGGTACGTATTGATATTGAATATTTCTTCAAATTTAAACAAGAATTGGTTCATGACACTTGAAATGGGTTGATCTTTTCTAGGTTCTTTCTTCGACTGATTATCAACGTCTTTCTGATCTCCCAATCTCCTTCTGATTTTTCCTGTGCATTCGAACCCCCTTCTTCTCCAAATATCCCCAGCTTATTTCTTAGGGCCACCATGAGGAGGTTTACATTGCGGTTTATATCTGTGACTTGTTCTTTGAGTCATGAAAACCTCACCTCTATAGGATCACGAGGTACTTTTATAGATTCATCGCCCATGATTATGGTTTTGCGATTTTTTGTCTCCATGATCTAGATCATTGCAATATCCACAAAAAACACAAAGAAACATTATCTGATACTAATTATTTGTAAAGTACCGTGGATATTCGAGTGCATAGTTCGTCACAACAAATTTGATAATATTATGTTAAAAATTTGATATTCTACACTATTACAGTTTCATTTAATTTCTAGATATGTAAAATTAACTATAATTAGTGCATGCATGTAAAAGTAAACCAAGCACCAAATTATAGAATAGAAAAATAATCTCACACACATATAATACACAAGATATGCTCTCTGGGAAACCCTTTTAGGAGAAAACCCAGCTGGAAGGTGAGGCCGCTTTGCTCTCTTTCTCTATATGGAAATATGGATACAAATACAAAGAAGTAATGGTTGTGGCTTGTGGGATACTACAGTGGACAGATCCTCTCTGTGTGCTCTACCTCCTATCTCTCCTAGCTATATTTTCTTAACTATGGAACAAAATTCTCTTGAAATAATCGAACACCTCTTCCTCCTAGTGGCCCGACTATAACAGAACCAAATAGCCTACTAATAGTTAAGTTTGACTACATCAACTCTTAACTAGAGTTACAAAATAGAATATTATAGAGTCTATTACATAAAAAAAACTTGGCTAGCCCCTTTTCCATGAATAATGGGGATGATGCAGTATCCTTCCAAATTATTGGTGTGAAAATAGGAAGGACAACTTCTCATTGGCATAACATTTGCATACAGACTCTAATTGACATGATTCTTACACCGTTGGAAGTATTTTAGTGTGTAGAATAACATGATATGGTGTGGTTCTTTGGTGGCAAAGTTTTACCCCAAAACACTGTCATTTGATTCCTCAGAACACTCCCAGAATGTTTCAAATCCCATTTTGCAAAATTGGGTCCCGCTGGTAAAAACGGCCTTGTGAGTTGATTCCTCCACTTTTTCCACTCCAAATGCATTAAGAAGGATGAAAACAATATAATGATCCAATTTGGATCAAATATATGTAGAGGAAATACATGAAATTACTTTTTTTGGTTTTCACACATGCATGTTACTGAAGACAGGATGATATGATAATGACAAGCAATCCTCCAAAGTCAACTAAGAGGTGTACTTTGAAAGGTGTTTTTTACTTACCATACTTACCCTCAAGATGATCATGCATCTGACATAGTTTTCATGCGGACTTTATCTTTTTCCATTAGTTAGTCTCTTGGCCCTTCTCCTCAACTTATTGTGAGTGATCCTGGCATGTCACCTTTTTCCTTTAGTCACTGAGAGATAGATAAGTGTTGTTTCAGTGGGAAGTGACTACTTTCAAAATGAGGCCCTGGGAGGCCCATATGTGTAGTTTCTAAATGCAAGATAAACAGGACATCATGGAAAAAACTGTGCAATTTTGAGGAACAGGACACCGCTGCATAGTTTTGGAGTGCAGTGCAGTCTAGGCAGTTGAGAGTCAATATCACATAGTTTTTGGATGCAAGGCACTACTAAGGTAGGGGTTTCAGGAGTACACATATGCACAATTTTAGGTTACAAGGTAGATTGACACAATTGGACACAATAGGTTTCAGTTGGGGGAAAGACACTGGGGAAAACCACTGCTCAATTTTGGATGCCAAGGGAGGTTGGGGTCTCTACACACTATGCATTTCCAATAGGAAAGGGAGAAAGCTTGAGGGTTGTAGAAGAAAAGTGCATAGTTCCGGGAAGCTGGATGAGGCTAGGTTGCTCAAGAAATGGTTAAGTGTGAGATCAGTGACACAGATGTATGTAGTGATAGGACTCAACTATGATCACACACGAACACATAGAGATACAACATAGACAATCCAAAATGTATAAAACATACTTTACTTGATGCAACAACCTTTGTGACAAGAGTGAAGTGAGTGTGAAACATGTCTATGTGACGATGAAAACTTAGGTTCCCATGACTTCCCTTGAAGCAAGAAAACATTCCCTTTGTATGAAAAAGAACAATCCCTATGCCCAAAGATGACACATGTTACATAAATATGAGAACACGAACAACTATTAATCTCAAGGAGGGGAAGCTTGAGATCACCAGCTTACCAACAAGTGACCAAGGAAGGATCGATCACAAGATCTAAGGTAGGCTCCAAAATTTTCATGCAAGCCAAAATTTTGAAGTGTGGTTGTAGCCGCTACAACATCAGGTCAGACATGATATTTTTCCAACCCATCCATCACTTTATTTGCAATTAGAGGAACCTTATACCTTGTGGAATCTATTTTTTGAAGATGTAAATTTTGATAAAATCAATGATGAAGAAGGTTTCCATTTGGATAGTAGTGATATATTTTAATTCATTTATGGTATATTTCCACACACTAAGCATGATCTAATTCAATCCTCAAAATGAAATTCTTCAATTCTTGAAAGTTTCGGGACTCATCACGAAGTCTACGCACTTCAAATTTTGTTGATGGTTATGTCAGTTTCTCAAAACTCTCATAAGATCCCTAAAATAATTCAAATATGTATTCTCTCACACAATTAATTACTTTGCATGGGTTCATTGAATGTAAATTATTTCTTGGAATATATTTGGTATTTTAGATATAGTTTTGTAACTTTTAAGATTTGATCTCCAAATAGATTGAAGGTTCCATTTCATTTGATTCATCCTCATGAAAATATATTGTACATAACTCAATCTTAGAATGTATACCTTTCATGGATATACGAAGTTGTGAAGATGATGATTCAAAAGATTATAATTGGATGAAGGATTCATGTTTATCAGATGCATTTGAAAGAAATTAGCTCCTAGAATTTCTTGTGAATATTCTAATGCTAATCATTTTCTTC
The DNA here is from genome assembly GCA_000404065.3 of Pinus taeda. NCBI lineage: Eukaryota > Viridiplantae > Streptophyta > Pinopsida > Pinales > Pinaceae > Pinus > Pinus taeda. Next base: position 20,435 of record APFE030823409.1, on the reverse strand, counting down.
ATGTCACGAGATATCCTCTTCAATGTTAATGAAATCTTGTATTATTTTTTAATGATTATGATGCTAGTCCAATTTGTATCCAGTCACAAGGAGATAGTTTATCAAATTCAACACATGAGGAAGATGATTCTTGCATTCAAAGCATTTTTAAAGTTATTCAAACTAATTTATCTATATTCCTTATTAACTTATAATACTATACCTTACTTAGTATATCTGATAATGACAACTGTCAATCAATTTTTCATGTACCCACTAGTATATCTCATGAAATTTGTTTTACATCGATTGATCCTTATTATTTATCATCTCATTATTTAGGCATTTGTCAAGTAGTTGAAGCACTTAAACCTCCATTGATGGTTATGTTAGGACCTCACTATGTTGACAAGTTTTCTGAATATGATCATATTTATTTTCCCTCACAATATCCTCATGTTTATTCCACACCATTAATTTAAAATTCTTCTCTCAAGGATTTTAGGATATTCAAGGGGTTTATTTTGAATTTCATGATCCAATCTATCGTCGGTTTTTTGTATGTTGATGACTTAAAACATAATCTATTGAGTGTTAGTCAGATGTGCGATCAAGGAACTGAGGTAATATTTTGATCAAATGGATGTAGTGTTCGTGATCTTGATACAGGCGAAAAAGTGATCAAAGGCATAAGAACTCCAAATAATTTATACATATTCAAAGAAGGTCAACATGAATGCTATAAGCGAGAATGATGAACACTGGCTATGGCACCAGAGATTGGGACACCTAAGCTTCTCACAAATAAGGAAAACATGCAAATACCAGGCAGTTCATGGTCTTTCAGACATCAGAATTCCAGACAATACAATATGCAAGTCATGTCAGTTTGGTAAGAAAACCAGAACTAACTTCCCTGAGAAGGAAGGATCAGCTAGCAGGCCACTTGAGCTTTTCCATACTGATGTATGTGGTCCGTTTAGGAAAAGGTCACCTCAGGGAGAAGAATACTTTATATTATTCATTGATGACTATTCAAGGATGGCTTGGATAGGACTTATGAAACACAAAGATGAAGCCTGAGAAAAATTCAAATCCTTCAAAGCTTTGGTTGAAAACGAATCAGATCACAAAATTAAATTCCTCAGGTCTAATAAAGGTGGGCAGTTTACCTCAAATGGATTTTTCGTTTTTTGGGAAGAACATGGAATAAGAAGAGAATTATCTACAACCATGACTCCTCCGCAAAATGGAGTAGTGGAAAGAATGAACAGAACGGTTCAACAAATGGCTCGTGCTATGCTTGATGAGTCTGGAACTCCCGCAACTTTCTGGGGTGAAGTTGCATTTGCTGCAATTGTTATTCTCAACAAAAAAAACGTCCGGGTGAACAACACTCAAACCCCTCATGAGCTCTGGTATGGTGAGACTCCTTCGGTAAAATATTTCAAAATTTTTGGAAGCAAATGCTATATCAAAAATACTAATAAACATCTTGGCAAGTTTGAACCTAGAGCAGATGAAGGCATTCTCCTTGGAAAAATTGTTGAAAATATTGATGTAGTGGTTGATGAAGAAGAAAACACTCCTAGGCAGGTAAGATCTGAAGATTTCGAAGATGATGAGGATTATCCATCAACATCAAATTAGATTCATGATGAAGAAGAAACCTATGAAGAAGAAACCCATGAGGAGCCTGAAGAACAAATAAGGATAGAAGAAAAGACTCCATCCAGGTATGTTTAGAAGAATCATCCAGAATCTCAAATTTTTGGGCAAAAAGAGGTAGGAATACAAACAAGAAGAACAATTGCAGAAATCTCAAGCTATTTGGCATTACTCTCCTCCCCTGAACCACAAAATGTAAGAGAGGCATGCAAACATGAATGTTGGGTCAAGGCAATGGATGAAGAACTTGAGTACATCGAAAAGAATAACACTTGGGAGCTGGTTCCTAGACCAAAAGATAAGAATGTCATAGGGACAAAATGGATCTTGAAAAACAAGTTGAATGAAAATGGGGAAGTGATTAGAAACAAGACCAGACTTCTTTGTAAAGGGTATTCTCAACAAGAAGGAATAGACTTTGAAGAAACTTTTGCTCCCGTTGCTAGACTAGAGACCATCATAATGTTCCTTGCTCTCTCTAGCTTTCAGAAGTTCAAAGTATTTCAAATGGACATGAAATCATCCTTTCTGAATGGAGACATAGAAGAAGAAGTGTACATTGAGCAGCCAGATGGATTCATCCTTGGTAATGATCCAAATCTTGTATGCAGACTAAAGAAGGCTCTCTATGGTCTCAAACAAGCTCCAAGGGCTTGGTACTATCGTCTAGACAAATACCTTCATCAACAAGGTTTCTTAAAAGGATCAGCAGATAACAATCTTTATGTAAAAATTGAAAATAACAAATTGCTAATACTTGTTTTGTATGTTGATGATATCATGTTTGGCAACAATGAAGAAGCCATGAGTCAGAACTTTGCTTTGGTAATGCAAAAAGAATTTGAAATGTCCTTGCTTGGAGAACTGACATATTTTCTTGGATTATAGATCCAACAAAATGAAGGCGGTATCTTTTTATCTCAAACCAAGTACCTCAAGCAGATTTTGAAGAAGTATGGAATGGAAGATTCGAAGCCTGTATGTACCCCTATGGTTACAGGATGCAGCCTCAGTGAAAATGATGAATCAGCAACAATGCATCAACCAACCTATAGATCCATGATTGGAAGTCTTCTCTATTTAACAGGCACCCGACCAGACATCATGCATGCAGTGGGAATGGTTGGAAGATTTCAGGAAAATCCTAAGGAAACTCATCTTCAGGCAGTAAAGAGTATTTTCAAGTATCTTCAAGGAACTCAAAACTATGGCCTATGGTATCCTAGAGATGCAGATCTCACTCTTCATGATTATACAGATGCAGATTAAGCTGGAAGCGTGGATGAAAGAAAAAGCGCTAGTGGTGGTGCATTCTTTATGGGTTCCAGATTAGTATCTTGGTTCATCAAGAAACAAAGTTCTATTGCCTTATCTACAGCTGAAGCAGAATATGTGGCTGCTGCATCTTGTTGCACTCAACTCCTTTGGATGATGCAAACCTTGCAGGATTATCAAATCACATGTACTCCACATATCTCCATCTTATGTGAGAATACAAGTGCAATCATCATTTCAAAGAATCTAGTCATGCATTTGAAGACCAAGCACATACCTATAAAATATCATTTTCTTCGGGAACCAGTGCTGGAACAAAAAGTCAAGTTGGAGTATGTTCCCTCTAAGGAACAAGTTGCTAATATACTAACCAAACCACTGCCTAGGGAAACATTTGAATACCTCAGACAGAAGATGGGAGTAGTTGATGCTTCATCCTGCTATTGAAACTTTTCTATTTCAGAGAAAAGTTATTGTACGTGAGTTGGATGAGGAGGATCCGCATACATACGCTGGTTTATGCAGATACAGTCATGTATATGGAGGTTTAAAGGATATCAGTAGGGATAGATTTTGGTTGAAGATAGTTTGATATGGGTCTGTCAGAGACCATCTGGCATAGGTTCAGCGGGAGCAGATAATCTTCTAATGATGCATTGTTGGCATTACCTTAGAAGCTTTTTGTTCAAGTTCACAACTGTTGTTGGTTTCAGGTGGAACTCATGTAGAGGAAGAACAAAAAGAGAACATGGTTGCTGATCTGAATAATGATTGACAGATGTTGCTGATAGTAGTTATTGACGACTTTCATAGTCTTGCTCTAGATATTTCGTCTCTATGTCATGTATATCTTCTTTTTATCAAGGTCATGTAATGGCCTATTTTGGTTTCCCCACTATGCCTAGGATGTGTTAGGTTCCTATACCAATAGGTTTCATCTTTCATGATTGACAGTCAAAGGGCTAAATATGTTCATCATTGCATGCTGCAAAGGTTCCATATTTTGTGTACATACTAGGAAAATTAAAAAATGAAAAGAGGGTATGCCTTAAAAGAATAATCAAAAGGCAAGAAAATCAATTGGTCAAAGGAATAGTGAAAATGAACCCCAAACTAAAGACCAGGAAAGTGGCCAGTTAAAATGCCACTACTATCTTTTCGCAGTGTCACATTCTACAAATACTGCTTCTAATCATACTTGATGGATGGCCCAATAGTCTAATCTGGCCCATGCCATGTTTAAATTGCTTGTTGCAGAATAGAGAATGGTTCCTGTCCAAACAGCTCAAGCTTGGCAGATGACTAGCTAGGTAGAGAAATGAAGGAGCCCAACTTCTTAATCTGGGCCCTTGGAAGAAATAAGGGTAGATTTAGATAGGAGGGCAGTCAAAAGAAAAAGAGAACAATCAGGATCTGCTAATACAAGTGCACCCAATTCAAGTGAAGTAAAAAAATGTTAGGATTGTTAGGTTGGGTAAGTAGTGTAAGGTTGTAGAAGTGAAGGAGCCATCACCAATTGGCTTATCAAGAGAAAGACTCATCCCATTCAGGGTATTGGCACCATGGCAGAGGTTTGATGACATAACAATGGAAGCATGTCTAATTTCCCCCTTTTTCCCCAAACATCATTTATTAACATTCCCCAAGGACCTTGGGATCTGCTCAAGTTTCCCGTGTCACTTCATTCCATGAAAAAGTACCAGGTTAAACTATGAAGTTCATTCAAGGAAAAGAAGCCACATTTCTTTTGTAAAAATCTTTACTCTCAATTCCACTCATCTTCTATTTCCTAAGTTTTACCTCTTAAAGCTTAGCATTTGCCCCTACATATTCACCCCACAATGTCATATTAACAACTAATGTATTATTTAGCTACCTAAGCATTCCCCTTCCCTAATTCTACAAAGATCTATATGAAAATCCCAAAAAATCTATGTAAATACGCTCCCCCTAGCAATATAGCTATATAGTCATGATTTGGGGAATATTAATCCATCAGGGGCTAATATTAACCCTCCACCACCCTAGACTATGGGTTTTAATTAAAAACTTTGGTTAAAAATCCAAAATCCATAGTCTCTGCCCTCATTAACCCTTCTTACCCCTTCCGCGCTAAAAAATTTGGTTTATAATGTTTTTTAAATAAAACATATGAATGGGCGCATGCATTATACCCATTAACCCTAAGTCAAAACCCACCCCGTGCGCGATTTATTTAATTTATTATTTTAATCGGGCAGGTCCCCATAGCCTTAATCGTTGTCGCATCGCATCCGCCACCAACCCTTCAATCGTTGGCCCCACAGATCTAACGGTGGGTGGTCAATCTCACCTAGGAATCGGCGGAGGTTTAGCGTCCGGGGGATTGGCGGTTTCACCGTCGTACCCCTGCCACGCGTCAACTGCCCAGGTTGTTCGGAGGCCCCCCCCCCTCTCTTACTGCTTACCGCTCAAGGGTGCTCCGAGGAAACCACAAACCACCTGCCCCCTCCTGCTGACGTCATACCCACGTCAGCACCCTCGTTCGCCACCGCTGCTCCACGTTGCCTCCACATCGTCCATCTGCCCACATGCCCTGCCACCGTGTCACTGCCACGTGGCCACCCACGTCAGCCGCCATGTCACCCTGCCGTACTCGGACCCACCGGTGACGTCATGCTGATGTCATCGCCAAAAAGCGCCAAAAATCCCAAATTTGCATAAAATGTCGCGAAATGACCGTTTTGTGTCATTTTCATTGGTCGTTTTGGGAGCGTTGTGCATGCCGAATACGTCGTTTTGCTACCTAAATCGAGAATTTACTCACCCAAGTTGTTTTCGCCCTCAAAGTCGACTCAAATTGTTCGCCATTGTTCCAGATTGACACCTTCAACACTATAAAAACCAGGTATTTTCCACAGTCGACCTATTTCACCCATGTTTGTGCCATTTTTCTCCTAATTTCCTGTAAATAAATCTTTGCAAAGCTCCTCACAATTGAATTATCCACTGAAAACCACCTAAAAACTTGGTAAAGTCCCTACACCACAAAGTTCTGCAAACTCATGCCCTTCTGCGAAATCCACCGTTAAAAAGTAATTTTAAAAGCCGAGCTACCGGCTAAATCTCATATAGTTGCACACTGATCCCTTTTATCAGAATTCCCTCTGCAAAATCCCAGCAACTTAGCTCAAAACACTCTCGTTTTTTCCACAGAGTGCCCCACAGTTCATCAACCCTATGAAAAGTCTTCTTAAACTCTCAGAACCGCTCACTCCCAAACACAATTCAGTGGGAAGTCTTCAACCTTTTCACTAATCCTAAGCTCAAGTAATTATCGAGTAAAGTCTAGACACGACCACTCCATCAGCTCTAGATGTTGCTCCTATTAATCCACCCAGCAAGGAGCTTGAAGCTATGCCTCTAGTGGACAGTGATTTCCTCATTGCAGATTTTGTAGCAGAGAGGAACCACTTGCAGACCTTCTGCCAGCTAAGTAACAGTCACTTGGACAACAGTGACATGTATGGCATCTGGGAGTCAAATCTGCCTATCTATTTCTTGCCTTCTGTGAATATCTTTCCTAAAGTCATTCACCTCTGTGCAGAGAATTATGAACAAAAACTCACAGCTGTTAAGTCTCCATCTGGGAGCATACTCTTTTATATTACCCCTGATTCCATCAATCAGATGCTAAATTTCAAGAAAACCCAGTTGCTCTACCCTTTTTCCATAAAGTACTTGCTGGATGAAGGCTCCAAGCTTTCTAGCATTGAGATTGCTGCAGTTTCCAAAACTTTCATGAGAACCGATTGCCAACCTTCTGGGCCACCTCCTTTCCCATATGCAAATTTCAATGAGGTAGGCAAGTTGCTTGTGGACATGATATCCTCTGTGCTGGGTTTCTCCACAAATGAACATGTTGATGAAACTGTGTTGGTCTTGTTATCTGCATATAGCCTTGGGAAGCCCCCTGTTATAAAATACAACTATGCCAAGTTTATTGCCAACAAGATACATGACCAACTGCTAAGGTTGAACAGGGAAGCAATATTCAAATATTCATCATACATCTATCACCTGTTCATGTACTATCAGACAGATTGTTTCTAGTGCCCTATCAAGAAGCTGGATTCACAGGGTGAGAGAAGGTCTGGCATCTTCTAGTCTTCAGTTTTCCATCAAGTCCAAAACTCTCCCTATTCCTATTGTGAATTCATTGACCAATTTGTCTATCCAGCCACATGCCTATTGAAAATAACTCCTCCTGCCAGATTGTCAAAGGATATGCAGAAAATCTTACAGCTGCCCAGGAATTACAAAATAGGCGATTGGTATTTATACCAAAATCACACGATCATCAGGATCTATGGTTGTGAGCTCTGTCCTTACAAACTCCCAAGATATGTGCCTATGAGATTGTTTGCCTTGGAATACTATAGGAAACTCATCAATTCCGACCTTACACACTTTCATAGTGCCAAGAAGAAAGCCAATCTCAAATTCAGAGACCACCTAGGCCCCTTCATCATGAACAAGAAAGATGGTTGGCAAGAAGCTGATCAAATACTGGGGCAACAACTTAAACTTAAAAGGAGTTTCTGGTGCATCCCTTATGACCCTGAAGGCTTTATCAGTGCTAGAAGAGTCAAGTATAGGTTGTTAGCCTATAAACATTGTCCATATCCACAAATTGAACACTTTTCCAACCAAGATGAATGGGCGCCTGGTACATTAGTAGAGGAATTTACTTTGGAAGAGACAATGGAGCAGACAGTGAAAAATTTAGAGAAAACTCTTGACTTGGATTCTTGTCAGCAGGTCACATTCAAGCAACTAGTCCAAGTCGGAGAAGGCACATCCACTGCTACAGCTGCACAGACCACCCAGCAGGCATCTACAACAACAACAATCACAACAAAAGGGAAAGAAGTGATGGATGAACAACAAGAGACAGAGGCAGGGCAACCCAACACTTCAAAAGATCAAAGTCAAGGGCAAGCCCCCCCACAGCAAACTGAAACATTGCAAATTCCAGTTTTGCAAACTCCTCTCAATGAGGAGAGAGGCAGGAAATGAGATAGAGAGGAGCCCACACCTCCAAGTGGGTCAACACGGCAACCGGAGGCCAAGAAGCCAAGAATTGACCCTCAGATCGAAGAAGAACACATTAGTGAAGAAAGAGCAGAAAGCCAAAGTAGAGAAAGAGAATCCAGCTAGCAGACTGCCACTAGTTCATTCCAGTAGGAACAAGCCATGCAGCAAAGTACAGAGGTGTCCTCCTCAAGGCAGCAGCGCAAGCAACCAACTAGAATCAAAGGAACTTTTATGGAGATCAAGGTCCAAAATGAACACTTGAGAGTTCAACTGTATGATCAATTCTTAAGGACAACACCCTCCAAGCAACAAAGATTGATGGCAGCATATGACATCAAGGAGGATAAGATGATTTTTACTCATCTTAAGCCTAAAGTTCCAAAGCCCAGATCATTTGCAGACTACACCAAAACAAGTCTAGAGGTCCTCTCCAAGGACATACACCCCATGGATCAAATAGAACTGTAGAAACAGATAGGGGAAATGGTGTATGCCACACTTGCAGACAGGGCCATGCTGGCCCATCAGTTAAAAGAATCACTAAAGAATACAAATACATAGCTAGATTTGGAAAGGATGTCTTCCATTGCTAAGGACAACAAAATAAAAAATTTGGAAGACATTATCATTGATCTAGGACATGATCCTAAAGATCCAAAGGGTATCAAGGCCTTTATGAAGAAAAAGGAGGATGACATTGCTACACTAAGAAAGCAGGCAAAACTGCCTCCAACTATTCACCCTCAAACAGTAGAACTTGCACAGGAAAAGCAAGTTGATGAGACCATGGATCTGTTTCTGAAGATGAATCAGAGAATATTACAGATGGAAGCAGAATTCGAAAATGTATTGCAGGACAAGCAAGGGGAGTCAACCTCCCAACGCCCTCAAACTTCTACAACTCTTGGCCCTTCTCCTCCTACAAAAGCAGCAGTAGTCCCTCCTGCCATTCCAACACCTACCACAGCCACATCAGCAACAACAACAACAGGAGAATCAAGCATGAGCATGGAGGACTTAATGAAAGCTGTCAAGGAACTTGAGGTTCAGGTGACAGAAATTAATGAAGCCAAAGACAGACTGGCCAAGCTAGAGGCCAGCTATGATAAGTCCAAAATGACAGTGGCAGAGAAGCAGAGAGAGATAAAGGCCTTGGAAACCAAAGTGAAAGCTTTGGAAAAAGAATTGCTTCTAGGCAAAACTCTGGAAGAAATCAAGAAGATCATATGGGCCAAAATTGGCCAATCAATCCATGACGAATGGAGGTCAATACAGGAAATACATGAGCAAATTGAACTAATAGGCATAGCTCATGTTGAAATACAAAAGGCCAGAAAAGCACTGGGAATCATGCCCGAGCAGGCCAATAAAATGATACATTTCCTCAATACTCACACTAAGGAGGAATTGGCAGCACTAGAAATAAATAACAGAACAGACACTATCCTGACAGCCAAAAAAGTGCTAACTTTAAGAAATTTCACTCAAACTCTAGAAAGGAAATGTCAGGATATGAAGGCAGAAATAAATGAATTCAGGGCAAAGATAACGGCATTTCAAGATAAAGGATTGCCTAGCCTAGTGACTGGTACTGGACAGCTGCTGTCATATGATCAATACATCACAAGGATCAACAACTATGTTGAAAATCAGATTACAGCATCCACCAGCTCCACAGAAGAAGCAGGGCCTCCCTCTGGGCAGTCTCTGTATGACAAATTAGAGAATTTATTTTTTATTGAGCATGAGATTAATCATCTATTTGAAGTGCCTTCAAATTTCTACAGATATACTGAAGCAGATGAAACGCTTATAAAAATAAGAAGACATCATCTACCTCCAGCTGATTGGTGGCAGGCAATGTTGGAAGTATTGCCCAGGTGATCCGAGTATATTATTCCTTTTTGTAAAAATTCAGATCTCAATCACAGTACAGGTCAGCAGAGAATCAAGCACGCAGATATCACAGGAAGCATCCGTACAGTGACTCATCAAAGTACTCAGACAACAGGCTCAATAAACGCAGATTTAAAGACACAACTACAACTAACTTTGTTGATCCAAAAAGTCAAAATTTGTCTGACAGAAAGACAACTACCATGTCAACATTAATTGCTATAGTTATTTCTTTCATTACTTTTTGTAAGAGTGTTGGTGGTGTAATTTATTGCACAATAACTCACTATCTAGATATTTTGTATCCTATTTTTGTAATATATCCCCTCATAGAACGTATTGAGGGTCGGTTGTTGTGAAACTCTCTCAGAAGAGCTGCATTGTATATCTCAGAATTTTTGCTAATACAAATTGGTGGTGGAGTTCCTGGTTCCTATATTGTCTGAAGGTGGAAATGAAGGATTGTGTTATGTTGCAGAATTCCTGTGTCATTTAATGGAACAATAAGTTATCCTGAACCATGTTATTGTCTTTTTGTGTATGCAAAAATTTACATATGTTTCATGATCATAGTAAATAGGGAAAAAGAATAGCTTAGGATTTGTTTGAATACACCCTATGCTCAATCTCTATTTATAAATATGTTTTCTTCTTGATTAGCCATGGATATGAATTCTTAATTGCTCATGTTTAAACTAATTCTCTCACTGTGAATATTGTTTAGGAATTCTTAACTGCTCTTAAGCAATACTTTCATTTCTCCCCTTGTTAGCATAGTGGAAGATTCTTAATTTCCTTTCACTCACTAATTCCATAACTTCATTGCCTGATCTTAAAAAATTGTTCCACAGATGCCTATCTGGCTTTGCAACAATACTCTTTCTTCAGAAACATACTTCAGCAGCACACAGTCATGAACTCCATTGCCCAATGGCCCAAACTGTTTTGTAATTTATACCTCAGCTCTGTTTGAATTCACCAACCAACCAAATTCAAAACAAAATCAGTAAACCATAACTAGCCTAAAATCACCCACCAACAAAGCTAAATTATAAAGAGAGAGCCCTCTCTGGTTACAGGTAGGCTAGGACCTATAACTAAAAGATTGGTTAGTGGTTACCTCGGCTGTATTACCTTTAGGAAGCAGGGAACAACCTGAGTGATAATGGGATGAATGATGTAATGTAATTGGTTGTCTCTGATGTATCCCTACTTGGTTGGATTGATGATCCCCACATGGTTGGGTGATGGATGTATGTATATAGTATTTTTGTGATAGGAAGGTCATTTATGATGTGTAAGTCATGGTTCTTTTTAAAGAACATATTTTTGCAGATCTTGCCTACAGTTAGGGGAGCATGTTCAACACAGCAGAGCAGAGATTTCAACATGTACTCAGAGGGAGAACAACCCTTTTCCCTTGATGACAAAGGGGGAGAATGACTTTGAGGATCTTGGGGTTGCCATCAAGTCCAAAGGGGGAGATTGTTGGCATTATTGCACAGGTTTGGCACCATGGCACAGGGTTGTCCTTGATGGCAACTCACTCTGATGACAGATCACATTTCAGGCTCTTAGAATGAAGCACATCATATATACGCAGGTTCACCTTAATGAAGCCGCGTATACACGCGGGTTAGACATTACCAAGTCGCGTATGCATATGCACGCACATTCATGCACGGAAAGGTGCGTACATGTGGGAGAACTTATTTTTGGTCCGTTTTATTTAGTCCTTGGTACTTGAACCTATGGTTTTAGACCATGGTATCTCATCAGAAGTGACGATCCCTAGTATTGGGTCCATGGTATTGTGAAATGCAAAACTATAAAAGAGGAAGAAGATCATGGGACAAAGATGATTGGAATGAATGAATATCTGATATCGTGATAGATCTGGAATACTGGTGATTGGGTTGTGGTGCAGATCTAGATCTAAATGAAGGAGGAACCTGAGCGCAAGAAAAAGGATAAGTTCTCTTAATGGGTCAAAATCTTAAGAATTGAATAGTGGTATCTCTATATGATTTTGATCTGTGATATGTGGCGCACGTTTGATCTATAAATCTGATAATCTTGGTTAACTAATATCTGAATGTTTGAAAGAATGAATTACCCTTTATAGATTTGTACGTAGATTCAGTGAAGCAAAGGCATGTATACACGTAGTTTCTGGAAATCAAAAGGGCATATATGTAGGTTAATCTTAGCACAGAAGCATATACACACAGTTTCTGTAAGTCAAAAGTGTGTATACGCAGGTTGATCTTAACACAGAAGCGTATACACGCAGTTTATATAAGGCAAAAGGGTGTATACGTAGGTTGATCTTAATATTGAAGCGTATGCACGCAGGTTTCTGAATATTGAAGTAGCATACGTCTCTTAATTTATGTTCTAGCTGCTTCTATTGATTTTTGCAGTGATCTGGGTTCAAAATTGGTGTGTGATTACTGTTACTATGATCTGGGTACAGTTGTCAGAGAAGTATTTATTTTGATTCAGTTTTGATTGGTGAAAAGGTGATTGGTTGATGCAGAAATTCTCGATGTTTGATTGATGTTATTTGGATCCAGTCTGAAAGTTTATGAAACGTGGTCCCTAGAAGAAAGAGAAGGTTGTAGCCTTCTGCAGGTAGCAGCCTGCCTACTAGTATCTCAACTAGTACAAGAACTAAGGGGGTCGAAGCTCCCTTCCAGGAGAAGCTGGAAAACGAGAGTCTCTGTACTGGTAAAGGACTGCACCAGTACAGAATCATTGTAAAAATAAGTTTCTAATTAAGAGAAGATAGAGACGAATTGCAGCACGTGGTTTTCACCCACATTGGGTTTCCACCTTATATCTTGTGTTCTTGTGAGTGGTTGTCTTCTGCTCTATTTTTTTGTTGCATAAATTAATGATCAACATATGTAGAATAAAGTAAATTATAAATCTGCATAGTATATGCGGGTTTCCTTATCTGTAGTTGCGTATATACGCGGGTTCATCTAACTGAAGTAGCGTATATGTTCTGAGTTTGAAAAAGAAAATAATTGACTAGATAATACTGATTCATCCCCCCTCTCAGTATTATTTCCAACAACATTTATTGCCAATGACATATTTAATGGTCCTCAAATTCCTCCACCGGTGCCCCAAGAAGTAGAAAGGCCTTCCACTAGTCCCAAAGTAAAGAAAAGTAAGAAGGCTAAAGAGACTAAAGCTGTTGAGAAGCCAGAAGACTACAAAACATATCAGAGAGGGGCTAGAAAGTTGTTTGCAGTGGATAGGCAAGTGTTTACTCCGCTTGATGTGGAAGGGGCCTTTCCTTCTTCATCAGCTCATAGGAAAATGCTTGCTCCACAAACTTTGGAAGGGGCTTTGTCTTCTTCATCAACACAACAGGTACAACAGGTGCAACAGGTGCATAAAGGGAAAGAAAAGATGCTGGAGGAAAGCCTAAATGACGAAGAGGAAATGGAATTTGATTTGATGGAACATGATGGACCATAAAGCCACGCATTCATCATGGCATTGAGATATTCGACTTGGAGGCTCAAGATGAGGAAACAAATGAAAATATAACCATAAGGGAAAAAGATGCACAAATACAAGCATTGATGGACAACTTGCGAGAGCTAGGTATATCATTTCATACCTTGAGTAAGAGAACAAATAGCTAAGTGAAAAACAAGTCCTCATGGAGCTATAACTTCTCAAAGCAAGGATAAAAGGTGATAAAGGCAAGTTAGTAATGCAAGAAGAAGAAACCCCAACCACCTTGACTACAAAACAATGTGTTGAGAAGGAGATTGAGGAGGATAGAGAAAATTGGCTTGAGAGGGTCAATTTGCATTTGGAGAAGCCACTACAAAAGGCCAATAGGGACAATTGAATCATTAGGCACATGGCTCACCATAACTGGTCCCAAAACAAGATTTGCAACATAAGGCTCAAGCAAATGAAGACAAGGCTGAAACAAGCACTCAAAGGCAAAAAGGAGGGTGATAGGCTTAGATTTCTTGTTGAAGCTTCCTTGGATAACTAGGACACTTGATGGTGGTGTTCTCCATAATTTGGAGTAAGTTTTGAAGAATTTTTTCTTTTTAAAGAATTTTGCAACTTTTGACTTAGTAAAATTGACTCTATGTGCAGCACCACTGGCACGATGCTTTTCCTAGGGACATCTAAAGAGTAAATGGTTAGCATTTTTGGATTCACAATGATGAGTACATGCACCTTGTTAATTTTCTAAGCTTTTGGAGCACTATTGGTCAACCAAATGGTCAAAAAACACTCAAAAAATGACCTTACTACCTTCTTTTTGAGCCATAGAAGGAGCTTTGGGAGAATCATTTTTTATGTGGTCAAATAAACTCAAAATAGGAAAATAAAGGAATATTTTGAAAGTATATAGGATAGGTTGTCCAATGAGCTACCGTGAACTCAATTTGGACACTAGGAAGACCTCCAAAATGGTCCTGCAAAAAGCGTTGCACATAGAGCTTTGGTGTTGCGCAAAGGGCAATTTTATCTTGAAATTTTAACTTCACTCTGCCATGACTGTAACTTTGAGTTTCTTCTCATGGATGATTTTTTATTGATGTAAATGGTAACTAGGCATGTAAATATGATGGATAATAGTTACTAGAAGGTAGATTCATTAGATCAAAAGTTATCTTAAGGACAATTGAATTACTTTCCTCCTTTTTAGAGGTAAGTTGTCAGTTTGCCTAGATTCTAGTTTCTTGTTCAATTTTTTATGGATTAGTTCCTCATCCTAGGGATTCGACCCCTGAGGATGGAATGAGGTTGAATCAATGTCTATATCTTCTTCTTCTTTCTCATTGTAAAGGTTCATACTCAGTTGGATGCTTATGCTTTGAGTAGACATCATTTCGTATCAATTTTTAGCAGGAGATTAATGAAAATTTGCATCTATTTCTTTGGGATCCATGTGGTATGTTGTTCATTTAATTTTTCTACAATGTGATCATATGTTAAAATGTTTTTTGTACTTCATCAATCATTTCATTGCTTTTAAGTGGATGTTTCAAGTTCATAGGCAAAACCCATAATATTTATGCTCTGTTTTGGGAAAATATTCACAGTCTATGTTTTCTTCAGTTTAGGAAGAATCCATGTTGCTTAGATGCTCTTTCTATCTCCTCACATGTCTTGAATCACCTCACCCATCGAGCCCCAGAGTGATGATCCTTGTGCCTACCTTGCTCCATCGAACACCCTGTCATTTTGACCTAATTTCCTTTCCCTAACTGTTTGGCTCCTCTTGATCCATCAAAACCCTTCAAAATCACATCAAACCTTCTGCTACTATACCTAGTCTAATATCATTTTCTATATCTTGTCAATTTGGCTGAGATCCTTATGGAGAGAGCCCTCTCCTGGCATTTTAGGGCTAGCTACTTGGCTAAGTGTGATTTGTGGTTACCCTGGCATTACCTTCCTTTAGCCTGAGGTTTAATCCAGGTGTTAAAAAATTGTTTGATGCATGAAAAGATATGTTGTTGTGCTCCAAAAGATCTATATGACTTTTATGAATGTGGATTGAGGATCTTCCTACTAAGGAAAAAAGAAAGTTGACTTTGATGAGATCAAGGGGATGAGTTCTATAGAACAATATGATGTTGTTGACGATTCATGCTTAGTCACAAGTTGACGATATAACATTACTTCTTAATGATGTTCATGGTGCTCCTATGAGATGCTTATGGTACAAATCCTATATGATATATAATTATTTCTGAAGACTATCTTCATCTTACTACCTCACTATTGATGTATTTGGTCTTGGTTATAAATGTCATATATTTGATTTGATGTAAAGGTCATGTAAATACCTGATGTAATCATTATAGAAATCATTCATGTATGGACTACTGTGGTCAACTCATGTAATCCCATAATTTTGGGCATGTGATGTAATGTTGAGTCACATATTTAACCCCACTATGTTAGGTGATCAATGCAAGCATGAGTAATTGGTGATAGGAAAGGTCATGTCTAGTTAAGTCATAGAGTCATCTACTTCTTTATATATCTTTAGAAAATTAATCATGTTCTTAGGGGGAGCATGGTCAGTATTCAATGGTCACACTCAAGATATAAAATCTACAACACTCATATCAACAAAGGGTAAGAAGTCTTCATTCAACATTAGTCAACCCTTTTCCCTTGATGTTAAAGAGGGAGACAAGCTTGGTGTTTGGAGAATGCTTGGTATATATACAAATGTGTTTACAGGTATTAACTGGTGGTGGTGACAAAACACTAAAGTTGTTTCCATCATGTCCAGAGGAGGATATTGTTGGCATTATGTAACATTTGTTGTCCTTTATGGAAATCTACTTAATGAATATGTTAACATGATGGGAATAGGATGAGTACAAATGTGACAAAGATATTAGGAAAAGAAATATCGGTACAAAAATAGAGGAATGATAAAGGTAAATTTTGAGGAAGTATACACATGTTATGGGAAGCAAAGCCACGTACATATGCAGGTATGTTGAAAAAAAGTCATGTACAGTTTATGCACCATGGTATTCTAAATACACTTGGTCTTTTCCATGGTATTGGCCCATAGTAATGAGTGTGGAAATAGATATTTGATCCCATCCAGGAATACCATTAACATAACTAAGGGTTTGACCCATGGTATTGGCTAAGGGCTAAGATATATAAGGATATGGAGATCAAAGTGCTATTTGTGCATGATTTGGGTTATGGATGAATTTTTTGATTTTAAATAACTGTGCGCCCGAGAATGTGATGATGGATTAAATCTTATATATTTGAAATGGATGCATATTTAATAATTTATTTAAGGGTTACTAGATCTATGATGATGATGTTACGATGTATGTATTTTATAGTATATGCTGAGATTTAGGTTTAGTTGATGTTTCATTCTGTAGCGAAGGTACGTGTCAATAATTACATATATTTATGTAGGTTTGTTTTAGAAAAGGCACGTACATACATGGAAGTGTTTTGTAAGGGTCACATACATATGTTACGGTTTTGCTAAATGTTATGTCTCATCCACTTGATCAGTCTAGTTGTGTTTTCTACTATCTATCAATGAAGTATTTTATGATGATATGGGTTTAACATTGATGGTTGAGATTGAATGATTTGTGGAATGATTATTTGAGTAGTAATGATGACGTTATTTGTATGTGGTTCAAAGATCTATGATTGGTTTTGTAAGTGATTCAGTGAGTATTTCAGTATGATGGTGATTAAATTTCATGGTTCATTGTTTTGAGATATATATGCAGGTATGCTTCATGGAAAGTGCATATATATGTGCATATTCTTAAGAACAATAGTGTATATATTTTGATATATGGTTGATCACAGTTTGCAGTGACATAATCTAGTTTCTATGATGAACAATATGTGGATTTGTATTATGGTGAATGGATTTACAATGATCTAACTAATTTTCTTTTTTTAGATTGATTTGGGTCTCATTTGGTAAAGTGATTAATTGATTTGATATGATGATTGGTTTTAGTTTCATTATTTGATATTGAGCATAATTTATGGTAGTGGGTCCAGTCTAAAAATTTGATGAAATGTGGCCTACATATCTGATGTTTCTGGTTCAAGTGGATCAAGTATGAAAATTATGAAATGTGGTTCATGAACATGTTGAGGGTTGGAGCCTTCAGTAAGGAAGTCAAATCTTCCTTCCAATGGTAGTTGGTAAATTTGATCGGGGGGTTGGATCTCCCTTTCAATGCGTGCCGGTAAACAAGATTAGGCAGTTGGAGCTCCCTTCCATTGGGTGTTGGAGAATGAGACAAGGTTGTAGCCTTATGTAGATGGGTGCCTGCATGTTGGTATGAGTCTACACCAAAACAAGATTGTAAGAAGTATTTCTTTACAATAAAAAGAAGACAAAGACGATAGTGGTGGTGGTTTTCTCCCACATTGGGTTTCCACCTAAAAATCTTGGTGTTCATGAGTGTTGATGTGTTTCTTATGTGTGATGGTTTATTCTATTCTTACTACGCATTATTATTGTTTAATAATTCCTATTGAAGAACTGATATAGTGGTTCAAGTTAAACAAATGATGAATTAACTAAACATTAAATTAATTGGATATACACTAGTTGTTTTCATAAGAGTCGCGTACATACGCAGGTTTACTTCAATATAGTTGCATAAAGAAATATGAATATGAAAAGAAAATTTTAAGTGATTTTTCCCAGCAAACTCATCATCAAGCACATAAAGGTAGCTGAAGCATTAGTCAAACCAAATGGAACTACAACAAAATCATAATGCCCATACCTGGCTAGGAAATATGTATTGTAAATGTCCTCTTCATTGATGCATATATAATGATATCCATATCTTAAATCAATCTTTGAGAACACTTCTTCTCCCTTCAACTGGTCAAATAATTCATTAATCATTAGTAACGAGTACTTGTTGTGGATGGTCACCTTGTTCAAGTTCCTATAATCAATGCATAACCTAAAAGTATCATATTTCTTCTTCACCAACAAGACTGGTGCACCCCATGGTGATATAATTGGCCTAATGTATACCTCGTTAAGTATTTTTTTCAACTGCAACTTCAACTCTACTAAATTTTGAGTGCTCATCCTATATGGTTCCTTTGATGCTCGTGTTGTCCTTGGTACCAACTCAATGAAAAAGTCCATTTGTCTGTGAGGCAGAAACTAGGAGATATATGCTAGAAACACATCCTTAATGTATTCTAAAATTGGGTTCCTTCTCAGTATCTCTACATCCTCATCCTCCTTACCTTTATCACTAGAAATGTGTAGTGCAAATAACACACACCCTTTTCTGTGACTGTATTTTCCTTGCATAACTGTCACCATCCTAACCGATGTTTCTTTATTCTTACCCTGCAAGAGTATCTCCCTTAATTGTCATCCAAGAACTCAATTGATTTGTCATAATAGTCCACTTTGGTCTTATGAAGATATAGCCAGTCCATAACGAAAAGCATATTATATGACCCCGATGGTAAAATGTTCAAATGTGCTAAAGTAGGCATATTGTTCAACTGAAATGAACAAGATCTTACCCAGTGATATACTCTCTTCTTGGTAGCTATAGCAAACTAAACTAAATAAGATTCTACGTGTATGTATTTATTCAAACCACACTTATCCACCAATTTAGGGTTAACATAAATATACTTATATCAAGGATCAATCAAAATGGAAACTACTTGATCATAATTATTATCATCCATCTCAAAGATAGATGCTTGATGACTTGCCTTCTAATTATCTAGTGCTGCATGGATACGAGGAATTCTTTGGCCAAAATCCGCAATAATTTAAGCCTCCTGTGCACCATATATCTAAGGACTACCACCCTAATTCTGTGAAAAAACCCTCTTAAGATGCTCTTTACCACATGTCCAACACTCTAACCATCCTGTAGGATCACTTCTATTTTTTTGTTGTGTCCCATGTCCTAATGTAGCTATATCAAAATTTTTATGTGGTGCAACATTCTCTTTTTCTTCTACATTTTGAGTCCTTGATCTTTTTTTATGCCATTTACCTTTAATTTTATATTTACCCTTTCCATCCTTGTTGAAATTTTATTTTATTCTTTGATTGTTTATATCAATGCTTTAGTTTCCTAATAACATCCTCAAGTAATTGAGGTTCATCATACTCAATCTGATCTCTAAATTCTAATGGAAATCCATATGAAAATATCAAAACTTTAGCCTTTCCATATTAAGATATGGTACATACCTCAATATCTCCAAGAACTTGGTCATATAGTCCTCATCTATCATTGATCCCATTTTTATCTCATAGAATTCCTTGGCTTTGTTGTTGTAGTACCTTTCCAACAAGTACTTCGTTTATAAGAGTCTATTAAATTGATGCCAGCTCAACTCCTTTGTCCTGATGTTACATATTCCCACAAAATATCCACTTTCCCTTTGAGGCTAAAGATAACTATTTTGGCCCTCATATTCTCCATATACTCATGCAGTTAAAATAAATTATTCATGCCAAGTAACCAAGCCTCTACATCCTTATGATTATTTAACTTTCCATCGATATTAGGTGGCTTCTCTTTCATAAACTCATCTAGTAGGTATCCCCTATCACTCCTCGTGTAAGGGTGATAATCATGATGATCATTGTGCATGCCAAAACCAAAAATAGAATAGTACATGTGTCCATCCCCTCTCCCATCTGAAGTATCAAAGAATCGACCATCTCTTATCATGTCATCTCTATCTGAATTGTAACCATTGTGGGACCTACTTCCATATGCCCCATTGGTCCTGTTAGTGTCAGTCTTTACAGCCTTCCTCCAGTGATCAAACATGCTCTTACAAAGTGATTTTGAAGTGTCAAGGTCAATTTTGTCATTTCAGTGAGTCTTCAAGCAAAATTTGGTCACTAGGCATTAGGTCTAGGGTTTGCTTTCACTCCTTTCAAAATTGTCCAAATGGCAGTCCATGTCATCATTCAGCTGAGTGTATCATCAATTCATAGGTTTTTCATCATCATGTCA
>APFE030823401.1:0-20024 GCA_000404065.3 Pinus taeda | reverse complement strand
ACATATACATATACATATACATATACATATACATATACATATACATATACATATATAATCGAACATCGTTTTTCTATTTGGAGAATATTTTATCTTAAGACAAATGGGCAGACTTACACATCACCTTTGGAGTGGGTTGTAGAATAAGTCTCTCCACTCAAAAAGAATTAAATTAAAATAAAACAATCAAAAATTAGACATGAGCGATTTTCAAAACACTTGGTTTAACACATGGTTTTTCCCATGGTATTCTAGAACACTCAACATCAGATATTCTTATCCTTATTATTATGGTAATACACATCCCAAGAGGAGTAAGAGGAAACACTCATGAAATCAAGTAGCATTTTCAATATACTTATGTTTCTCCAAGTATTTCCTCTTGTGCATGTAGAGATGCATCCATCATTCCATTATGTTACAATCCTCCTCCATCTAAAACTACATACCATTTCACAATCATGGTGAAAAACCCTCAAAAGGAGAGGCCACAAAGATAAATAAGGCTTTACTTTTGGATGAAATGATAAAATAGAAAATGATTGTCTATACTTCACCATATTTTGAAGAAATGGAGATAATTTTAAATCTTTATTTATTTATTTACTTTTAAGATGTTTGAAAATTTATAAATAAATGGAGATGTTTTTCGTGTCTGAATTTTGAAAAAATTGGAGACAAGCTTAAACACATTTTTTGAACACATTTTTCACTATGAGAGAAAAGTGGAAGTATCTGTCACAATTTTTTGTTTTTTTAAATCAATTTTTAAAGATGTAGAAACATATTTGGTACAGATTTTACATCCCTGATTACAAAGAGGTAAAGTTGTATGGTTATATTTGTAAGCCATTTTAAGGATCTTATTTTAGCAATTGTAACAATTTTACTTAAAATTAATTTCAATGTTTTATTTTTAAAAAATTTTTAACATTATACAAAATTAATTTTATAATAATTTTGTAAAATTATCTATTCATATTATATATATATATATTATATATTTTGGTTGAAAATATATATTTTAAACTTTTATCTTTATTGAATTTTTAAGCTTCTAAAATTATGGTAAGTTTGGAATGCTTCTCTCACTTCTTCTTTTTTTTATTTAAAAATAAAATTTCAAGAAAATTTCATTAATTTCTTACTTTTTAAAAAATAAAAAAGCATATAAACGTTAATGACTATTAGCCATTATCATTACACTCTAAAGAAATAATTGTATACATTGGTAACCTCTTTTAAAGAAATAATGACTATAACATTTTTTCATCTTCACTTTGCTATGTAGTCCCATTTTATTCCATTCTATTTATTGGGTGAAATAAATATAAATTTGAATTTTGAGAGCTTTGTTTCCGTAGTTAACATTATTTCATTAAACCTCTATTATTGTTGCAGTGAAAAAAGTAAGCCAAAAGTAAGAGTAAGCCTCTAACAAGTGCAGATAATTGAAATATTCCCTTTAGATAATTATTTTTATTATTTTATTGTTTCAAATTAATATTCCTTAAGAATATGTTTTTATATAAATGAACAAATCAATGGTCTAAGTTTATTAAAAAATTTAAATTATATTAATGAAAGTTAAATTAACTAATATATATTTCATTAAACCTCTATTATTGTTGCAGTGAAAAAAGTAAGCCAAAAGTAAGCCTCTAACAAGTGCATCGAATTGAAATGTTCCCTTTAGATAATTATTTTTATTATTTTATTGTTTGAAATTAATATTCCTTAAGAATATGTTTTTATATAAATGAACATATCAATGATCTAAGTTTATCAAAAAATTTAAATAATATTAATGAAACTTAAATTAACTAATATAAATTCATCATAATAGGGATATACCAAGTGATTAGAGGGATCAAATTTGGTGAGGTGTAATCCTCTTTTCCAATGAAAATATATTTGATCCCTCTAAGAACTTGGTAGATTTGGAGTCGGGATATTGGAGGTTAAGATTGATCTAGTTTAAATATACAAATATTATTATTATTATTATTAGCCATTTTTATGGCACAAGCCACCATATTGGTATATGAGACCCCCTTGTTTCTAGGACAAGGGACCCATATTATTATAATTATTATTATCCAATTTTAAGACACCACGTTGGTGTATATGAAGACGCACATGCTCTACTGTGCTCTGGTTTTTTATATGTGACCTCTTAGGAGGAAAGACATGCTCTTAACCATTAGGCCCACTCAAGCTTTATGAAAATTTTAATGATAATAGTAATTGTGTATAAAAAATTTGAACCCATGGGACAATTCAATTTTGCAGTTTCCATATTATAAAGTAATATGTAAACCATGAAATCAAGCTTCAAATCACCTTTACACATATATATATATATGTATATATAAAATTGATAAACATAAACAATTATTAAAAATAGTTAAGTGTTTTATTTAATTAATAAATATAAAATATTATAAAAACTTTATTATTAAATAAAACTAATTATTAAAAAAATAAACTTTTATGGTATATTGTTCTACATGTTTTTAGGGTTTTACATCATATTTTCTATTTTCTAGTCTAATTTGAGTAGAGATTTCTTGAAATAAGAAGTTTGAGGTCTAATCTCTCCATAATTTAAGTGCTCTTCTTGAATTCATATATCGTCAAAAACCCATTTTAAATAACAAAATTTAAGATTTAAGCCAGGAAAAATTATAAAATTCTAACCAGAAACTCTAAAATTTAACTAGACAACACAATATTAAAATATCTAATAATATTATATTCTTCACCATTAACAAAATAAATATATTCTAATACACAAATATTTAATAATACAACCCATATAAAATAAACTTTGTTTTTATTTACATTATCAAAATCTTGTGCAAGGTGGAAATATACTGTATTATAAATATCATTTAAACAAGCTGATTCATGGAACTAATTGACACAATCTAATCAGTGGGCCAAATGAAAACATGCCTATCAGTTATTTAGGTAATGCATAAATACAATGTGAAAATAACTGAAAATTTAAACAACAAAAAACAAAATACTTATTCAAACAAACTTCACTGTTTTATTTAGATAACAGAAATGTTTTGCCAAATTATAATTTGACTGACATTTATTTACATACTACGTTATGTGAATCTGAAGCACGCACTAGCGATTTGCTCCCGGTGAGACCAGTAACAGAAAACATAAACGAGCCTGATGGTGTTAGACTAAGCATGCAGAATAGGACGAGGACGCTGCGCATGGGGAGGTGGAGGACAGTCAGAATGAGGGGGTACAGGGTAGCCCGGCTTGTGGCACCCCGATGCATCCTTTCTCGACCCTCCTGGAAATCTTCCAAATTCACTTTTGTTCACAATGTCTTCTTCGTTAGACTTAGCGGCACCAGCTTCAACGTATGTTACCAAAATCGTCGAAGTAAACAACAGTATTGCTACTGTTGATATCCACCACAACCGCGCCATTTCTGTCTTCTTCGATTTCAGTGAAAGACTGAAAATAAAATGACGAACTCTAACTCGAAACTATACTTCGACAATGTATAACCTAATCGACATAGAAATAGTAACTCTTCTTACGAATTGAAATTGGAATTGGAATTGTAGAGAGTCTTTACTTATAGAAAACAACACACCAGAATCTTGTGAATCGGTGGCTAAACCACAGAAATCAATGAAACCCTAAACCACAAATCGTGACAGAACGAAACCCGACTTTGCGACCCGACTTTCCGAGTGGCCGTTATGGTCAACGTCTAATTGTGTGTCCACTTAGTGGACACTTGTGTTTCACAATTAAAGTGGTCTCTCGAATCTCTTACGCTCGCTCTTTGTCGATGACAAATGTATCCGTAGCAATTGATTTCGCCTTCATTTTGCATGTTGCACTTTGACTCTCGAAATTTAGCATCTGATTTCGTGAGGATGGAGTCCTTGTTGCACAAAAATTCAAAATGAGTGAGCAATTCATTTAAATTATTCTAATAGTAATTTATTCATTCACTTCTAATCTAATGTTTTTTTTTTTATTAAATTCTATATATTACTTTAGATATATTATTAGTAAAATTTATTTTTCTTATTACTTGAGACATATTTTTTCATCAAAAACTCATTATATTATCATAAAGGTGTAGATTACATGGTTTCTTTTCATCCAAAAAAAAGTATCAGTATATTATCAAAAAGGTGTAGATTACATGGCTTCCATCTAAGATTTTTTCTCACTGGATTTGTTAGCAAGGAGAGTAATATAGTAACGGAAAAGATGTGTCCATTCATTTCCTATTTCCCAAGGGAAAAGGGCCATACATTACAAAAATCATACAAAATGAGCAAGCAACCTATAAATCTCATGTTAAGAAGGAGGAGGAAAATCTTGACCAACTGGAGGAAACATTGGGTTGTGGCCTTCATGGACGTACAAGTCTATTTGTGCTAGTCCTGCCTCTATCTCGTTCAGAATCTCATTTTGATTGTACTAAATATCGTTTATATATGCCACAAGCTCGTTCTAATCCTCATATTTGTGCTCACGGACGATGTCTAGGTTGGCCTAGATGTCCCTCAACTGGTAAGCAATCATTCCAAGGTGGGAGGGAGGTTGAATAACATGACCTAGAGAGAGGGTTAGGCCTTGCGCAATTTTTCCCTCCATCTCCATACCACCTTGCTCATCATCGCTCTATTTCCCTACCCTTTTTTCACGTGCTCCTTGCTACCTTGTCTGGCCACTGCCTCTTTGAGGTTTGTCGCGTTGACGAATCATCCCTGCACGAAATGAACAACACCAAGATTGTGCCCAGACACAGAGACCACTACTACTAAAAAAGTATATGTGTAAACGAACCTGAATTGCAAAGCATTCGCCTTAGCACCAACACAGGCTTGAGGGGAGTTTGGTGAGCCCCTATTAGCCAAAACAAAACAATTTGGGATAAATGAACACCATGAAAAGACTCACCACAAGCAAATGGGTACCCTCCCTGAACTACATTAGTGCTGAAAGAAAGTACGACTCACTTATAACCCCATTACCCATGAAAATACAAGGAGGCTTGATCAAGTGCTCATTATTTAGCTCAATAATAAAAGTTCTCATAATGGCTCGTAACCTAAATGACCATGTCCGTCTTGGAAAAATGATCCTAATGCAACTCGTTTTGTCAAAATTTGAGTTTGTATGAGAGAGTTATTATGTTTTCATCGCTTTGCTAAATAGACGAAATTTGCAAAAAAAAAATTGCCCAGTCACTGTACAGTCAGTAGTTTGTACTCTTGATGTGGCAGGTGACTTGGCATGGTCAATGCAGTCAATGGCAAATCAGGGATGGAAAAGTGGCAATATTTGGTTGGTTTGTACAGTGTTGTATTGGCGCATTTCTATTGGTTTTATTCTGGACCAATGGAACAATGCCACATGGCAAGACCGGAGGCCACCACGTGCACCTCCCAAAGGTTGGGTTTGTTGTCTACACAGTTAAGCAAAATATTTAGTGGAAGTCATGGTCAAACCCATGACCTCTGGCACACTCTCTGCGCTCTTTACCAAATTCTCCATCGAGTGGTTCTTACCACGATATATCTTTCTTTACATTTGAAGTTATGCAATTTTCAGGTTGGTGGTTAGGGGAGGGCCAGCCCACAAGCCAACCCTCCCCCATGCAAACGCAATGTTTAAACTGCAACAGTTATATAACCTGATGGTCAATTAACCCACCAAACCTACGAGGGTTACCACATGTGATTGCTTGTGCTGTGACATAAAACGGTTAGTGGTGGACAATTCACAAACCTCTGGTGTTAACTTTGCATGTGAACAACACCGCAACCTCAACGGTCAGCTCCAACAGATATGCTCTAATGGTTAATGAGACGTTGACATTGCATGTGATCAGGCCAACAAAACCACCACAAGTTAAGATTTCGATTGGCGCTAATATGTTTTTAAAAATTAATTAAGTGTAGTTCAGCCTTAGTTAACTATGAGTTAATATGGCAGTAAGTTTTGCGGTGCCCCTAAATTTGACCCTACCTCTAGATTTAGTAGGGCTAAGTGGAGATATTCCATAAATAGAGGAGAAAATGTAGGAAAGGGCTAACTAAGCCATAATAGTTTAATTAAATTAAAAAATAATAGAGACAAAAATTTCAACAACTGAATGTCAAATACAACAGGATTTTCTTGGTTGAAGAGAGAGGTTGGAAAGAGCCATGGCTAGAGTTTCCGGAACTGTGATCTGCATCGCCGCCACCATGCAATGCAACGATGGAGCTACATGGGATTAGAACGAAGCCCTCACAAGAAATTGATAGAAGGGCGAGCTGATATTGACCCTCCAGCAATGCTCTGTTTTTGTCTCGGAACAAAAAATAGTTTTTCTGCCACAGAGCGATTCTCCCTCAATCCAGACTTGGCTAGGTTTCTCAAGACAAGGCCCTTCCATAGAATTGACCATGAGAACATGGCTGTTTATGGCTACTACAAAGAAATGTACGAGGGAGGGCCGACGATGGCCATGATCAAGCTAAAGTGCCCGACGATCAGAATGAGGGAGGTGGCTAATAGTGCCAACCCACTGATATTTGAACCCAGGATGGAGGGGGCCTGGATCTGCCAAGGTGAGTTTATTTCCCTCAGATCTGCCGACAATCGATACGATACGGAAGCAGGGATAGGTTTTATTTCAGTCAACTTGCCTACACGAAACCGCAGGCATGGTGTCGACAAGGTAGCTGACCTGACGTGCTTGGATTTGGCTACCTAGAAAAACATGGATCGAAACAAGAAGTATCCATTTTGGGACGAAGAGACCACCATCACAGAACTAGAGAAGTGCTTCAAGGCTTTGACAAACGGACGGGAGCACACAAAGGATCAAAAGGTAGTTAGGGTGCTCTCAATCCAGCTATGACCAGACCCTACCATCGATCGAGTTTCCAAAGCCATCATGAAAATTGATCTTGGCGAGCCTGAACAGGAGAAAATAGGGTACAGACATCCCAAACCTTATGGTGCTCTTTGGCAATCAGAGCAGGCAGATCCAACAGATCGAGGCCTAGACAATGTGATCCACCAGGTATGAAGGAAGATTTGATGCAAATTTTTATCAGATCCATAGGAGGCAGACATTATTGCACACAGATCAGCAAGAGCTTAAGCATTAAGGAGTTTAAAAAGGAGATCCAAATAAAACTAGGAACCCCAACGACATACCAAAATCTGATACATTCAGGATACAATCTGTTGGATAATCACACACTTCGGGACTATGTTATTACCAAAGATTCAACCATCATACTAAATTTTAGACTGAGAGGCGGATGCAAGGGAGCTAGCTCCAAAACTTCAGGCTCTTTCCGTGATGCAGTCAAAGGAAAGGAACACATGAAAAGCAAACCAGCTCCAACATATGAATTACCAGGCCCATACATTGTGGAACAGAAGCTGGAAGATCCAATGCTCACAGTATCTCTACAAGAGGTAACTAATCTATACACAGATCTAGGCCAAAAAGCTGTTATTTATAGATTTAATGGTTTCTGGCCAATGTCTGATGCACTACATCAATGGATCTTCTCCACATGATCAAACAACTATGAAATTTATCTATGCCCAAAATGGTTTTTCATAATCAGATTTAACACCAAACAAGTTCAAGATAACATCGTCAATCAGGGGCCTTTGTTTTGGGGCAATGTTGGCCTTTTCATCACCCCCTGGTTTCTAGTGTTTAATAAAAATACCATGGTAGTTTCAACAATGCCAGTCTGTGTTTGACTTCATAACCTCCCTCTTCATTTTTGGCATCACAAAGTTCTAATAGACATTGGGAATTCCTTGGAGAAATTCCTAAAATGAGATGATGATATGATTACCAGGGGAATCTTCACATATGCGAGAATATGTGTAGAAGTGGACTTGAGTTAAGGACTACCAGATCACATCACATTGAATTTTAATAATTCACTGTGGACACAACTGCTGGATTATGAGAACACAAAATTTAGATGTCGTGGATGTTTCCAAATAGGGAACCTCCACCACACCTATCCATTGGCTAGGAAGGAGCCTAAAAGAAATGAAAAACATCAGAAAAAACCCAAAGGTTGGCAGCATACTGAACCGCTACAAGAAGAGGAATTGAAGAGAGAACCTATAGGTGAGCAAAGGGGATAGGAAAACTTATAGGAAGAAAATACCCAAGAGACTGTCATGGGTCATAAATAGCAACAAGAATCTCAGCTGGAAGTAAGTGGAATCAAATGACCTCACGGCTCCAAACGATCGGAATCAGAAAAATACCAACCAACAAATACAATGGATAGCTAGCTTGCCATTATTAATACCACTCCCAACACTAGAGGTTGGTGAAGAGTGGAGAAGGAGAAGGGCAGGAAAGCATAGGCCAGTTGGATCATTTTTTCTTTTTTCTTTTTTCTTTTCTTGTTGTTTTCTTGAGTTCAGGAACAACTCTTTTCACACTTTTCTTTGACAGGGTTGTATATCTTACATCCTGTGGGCTCTATGATTTGCACATCATACAATAAAAATAAACGCTTAAATGCATATACTATGTAACTTTTTATTTCGGTTCATAAATTGTTTGAATTTTTCTTTGGGAAAAAAAAAGCCCGAGTAAGCTCTCTTGTGGCCCTCTGTTGAAGGAAAACAACAAGTGGGATAATGTTAGGTTGTTTTATATTGTCTCCATGGCTAGCCCATGTAGTTAACCAGGGCTCCCCCCACCCCCCCCTTCATTGCTCCAATTGTGTAGTGATGGGGAATCACAGGGAGTTTTAGGGTACCTGTAACCCAACTTTTGGTTTTGGACCCTAAGTTAGGTTAGGTGGACACACCTATGGTTTTGTGCATGATTTTAGCACATGTTTCTGGACGCGATGGTTTCCGGTCCATGGCATTGGACATGATGGTTTCTGCTGCATGGTATAGGATACTTCGGCATGTATAAAGATGTATTATAACATTGAAAGGAACATAATGAAAAACCAAGCTCATAGTCCCGGTTTTGAGACCCAAGGGAAAATCTTTCTATATATGTGTTTTATGTGTTATGCACTCGCATTGTTTATTTTATGTGTTTTAGAATTCATATGCATGTAATTTCCGTAGATGGTTAAAACCTACAGTAACGAAGCCGCACAACGACCTCTTGGTAGTTGGCTAATATAATAACATCATGGACATGACTTTTACCAGTATTAACATAGGCCCTTCATGGAACAACATCCACAGGGTGCTCATATGCCCTTATGATACATAGATCTTTGATGGATATTTCATAGCAGCGATTTTGTTTCTTTTACATTGGTTTATAGACCTATATATGTACATTTTTGTTTTGTATATCAGTATCACACTATCTTTTTAGGGTTTTTTTGGCAGTTTTGACATATGTGCTATATGTATCATCTACAGTATGTAGTTTTCAATATATAACATAATAAAAGTTACAATTTTTCCTTGGGGAAAAATAAATGCTTATAATAACTGTAAATTAAAATTAAAATTGTAAATATACATATATAATATTTGGTAATGTCTTCTCCACTAAATATATTTTGATTAGCTAAATTTACATGACTATAGATTCATTTTAAGCAAACATCTAACATGAGCCAAGAGGGATCAATTTTTTTAGATGGAAATGTATTTTAGAATACAAGAAACAATGTGTAATTTTTTATTGTTTAAATTGTATTATTGAATGCTATAAATATTACATAACACGTGCATTGAGCTATTTTATGCACATTAAATTGGTTTTTTTTGTTATTAATAAATTTTTATGTCTGGGTTTAAACATCTAACTCGTAATTCTTTTTACTTCTAATTAATTTACAACAAATTATATGAGCCCATATGGACAACTATATATATATATATATATATATATATATATATATATATATATATATATATATATATATATATATATATATATATATATATATATATATATATATATATATATATATATATAATATATATATAATCCAACATCGTTTTTCTATTTGGAGAATATTTTATCTTAAGACAAATGGGTAGACTCACACATCACCTTTGGAGTGGGTTGTAGAATAAGCCTCTCCACTCAAAAAGAATTAAATTAAAATAAAACAATTAAAAATTAGACATGAGCGATTTTCAAAACACTTGGTTTAACACATGGTTTTTCCCGTGGTATTCTAGAACACTCAACATCGGATATTCTTATCCTTATTATTATGGTAATACACATCCCAAGAGGAGTAAGAGGAAACACTCGTGAAATCAAGTAGCATTTTCAATATACTTATGTTTCTCCAAGTATTTCTTCTTGTGCATGTAGAGATGCATCCATCATTCCATTACGTTACAATCCTCCTCCATCTAAAACTACATACCATTTCACAATCATGGTGAAAAACCCTCAAAAGGAGAGGCCACAAAGATAAATAAGGCTTTACTTTTGGATGAAATGATAAAATAGAAAATGATTGTCTATACTTCACCATATTTTGAAGAAATGGAGATAGTTTTAAATCTTTATTTATTTATTTACTTTTAAGATGTTTGAAAAATTATAAATAAATGGAGATGTTTTTCGTGTCTGAATTTTGAAAAAATTGGAGACAAGCTTAAACACATTTTTTGAACATATTTTTCACTAGGAGAGAAAAGTGAAAATATCTGTCACAATTTTTTGTTTTTTTAAATCAATTTTTAAAGATGTAGAAACATATTTGGTAGAGATTTTACATCCCTGATTACAAAGAGGTAAAGTTGTATGGTTATATTTATAAGCCATTTTAAGGATCTTATTTTAGCGATTGTAACAATTTTACTTAAAATTAATTTCAATGTTTTATTTTTGAAAATTTTGTAACATTATCCAAAATTAAATTTATAATAGTTTGTAAAATTATCATTATATATATCTATATATATATATATATATATATATATTTTTGGTTTGAAAATATATATTTAAAATTTTTTATCTTTATTGAATTTTTAACATTCTAAAATTATGGTAATCTTGGAATGCTTCTCTCACTTCTTTTTTTTTTTATTTAAAAATAAAATTTTAAGAAAATTTCATTAATTTCTTAGTTTTTAAAAAATAACAAAGCATATAAACGTTAATGACTATTAGCCATTATCATTACACTCTAAGGAAATAATTGTATACATTGGTAACATCTTTTAAAGAAATAATGACTATAACATTTTTCCATCTTCAATTTGCTATGTAGTCCCATTTTATTCCATTCTATTTATTGGGTGAAATAAATATAAATTTGAATTTTGAGAGCTTTGTGTCCGTAGTTATCATTATTTCATTAAACCCCTATTATTGTTGCAGTGAAAAAAGTAAGCCAAAAGTAAGAGTAAGCCTCTAACAAGTGCAGATAATTGAAATATTCCCTTTAGATAATCATTTTTATTATTTTATTGTTTCAAATTAATATTCCCTAAGAATATGTTTTTACATAAATGAACAAATCAATGATCTAAGTTTATTAAAAAATTTAAATTATATTAATGAAAGTTAAATTAACTAATATATATTTCATTAAACCTCTATTATTGTTGCAGTGAAAAAGGTAAGCCAAAAGTAAGCCTCTAACCAGTGCAGCTAATTGAAATGTTCCCTTTAGATAATTATTTTTATTATTTTATTGTTTCAAATTAATATTCCTTAAGAATATGTTTTTATATAAATGAACAGATCAATGATCTAAGTTTATCAAAAAATTTAAATAATATTAATGAAAGTTAAATTAACTAATATAAATTCATCATAATCGGGATATACCAAGTGATTAGAGGGATCAAATTTGGTGAGGTGTAATCCTCTTTTCCAATGAAAATATATTTGATCCCTCTAAGAACTTGATAGATTTGGAGTCGGGATATTGGGAGTTAAGATCGATCTAGTTTAAATATACAAATATTATTATTATTATTAGCCATTTTTATGCAACAAGCCACCATATTGGTATATGAGACCCACTTGTTTCTAGGACAAGGGACCCATATTATTATAATTATTATTATCCAATTTTAAGACACCACATTGGTGTATATGAAGAGGTACATGCTCTATTGTGCTATGGTTTTTTTATATGTGACCTCTTAGGAGGAAAGACATGCTCTTAACCATTAGGCCCACTCGAGCTTTATGAAAATTTTAATAATAATAGTAATTGTGTATAAAAAATTTGAGCCCATGGGACAATTCAATTTTGCAGTTTCCATATTATAAAGTAATATATAAACCATGAAATCAAGCTTCAAATCACCTTTACATATATATATGTATATATAAAATTGATAAACATAAACAATTATTAAAAATAGTTAAGTGTTTTTTTTTAATTAATAAATATAAAATATTATAAAAACTTTATTATTAAATAAACTAATTATTAAAAAAATAACTTTTATGGTATATTGTTCTACCTTTTTTTAGGGTTTTACATCAAATTTTCTATTTTCTAGTCTAATTTGAGTAGAGATTTCTTGAAATAAGAAGTTTGAGGTCTAATCTCTCTATAATTTAAGTGCTCTTCTTGAATTCATATATCATCAAAAACCCATTTTAAATAACAAAATTTAAGATTTAGACCAGGAAAAATTATAAAATTCTAACTAGAAACTGCAAAACTTAACTAAACAACACAATATTAAAATATCTAATAATATTATATTCTTCACCATTAACAAAATAAATATATTCTAATACACAAATATTTAATAATACAACCCATATAAAATAAACTTTGTTTTTATTTACATTATCAAAATCTTGTGCAAGGTGGAAATATACTGTGTTATAAATATCATTTAAACAAGCTGATTCATGGAACTAATTGACACAATCTAATCAGTGGGCCAGATGAAAACATGCCTATCAGTTATTTAGATAATGCATAAATACAATGTGAAAATAACTGAAAATTTAAACAACAAAAAACAAAATACTTATTCAAACCAACTTCACTGTTTTATTTAGATAACAGAAATGTTTTGCCAAATTATAATTTGACTGACATTTATTTACATACTACGTTATGTGAATCTGAAGCACGCACTAGCGATTTGCTCCCGGTGAGACCAGTAACAGAAAACATAAACGAGCCTGATGGTGTTAGACTAAGCATGCAGAATAGGACGAGGACGCTGCGCATGGGTAGGTGGAGGACAGTCAGAATGAGGGGGTACAGGGTAGCCTGGCTTGTGGCACCCCGATGCATCCTTTCTCGACCCTCCTGGAAATCTTCCAAATTCACTTTTGTTCACAATGTCTTCTTCGTTAGACTTAGCGGCACCAGCTTCAACGTATGTTACCAAAATCGTGGAAGTAAACAACAGTATTGCTAGTGTTGATATCCACCACAACCGCGCCATTTCTGTCTTCTTCGATTTCAGTGAAAGACTGAAAATAAAATGACGAAATCTAACTCGAAACTATACTTCGACAATGTATAACCTAATCGACATAAAAATAGTAACTCTTCTTACGAATTGAAATTGGAATTGGAATTGTAGAGAGTCTTTACTTATAGAAAACAACACACCAGAATCTTGTGAATCGGTGGCTAAACCACAGAAATCAATGAAACCCTAAACCACAAATCGTGACAGAACGAAACCCGACTTTGCGCCCCGAGTTTCCGAGTGGCCGTTATGGTCAACGTCTAATTGTGTGTCCACTTAGTGGACACTTGTGTTTCACAATTAAAGTGGTCTCTCGAATCTCTTACGCTCGCTCTTTGTCGATGACACATGTATCCGTAGCAATTGATTTCGCCTTCATTTTGCATGTTGCACTTTGACTCTCGAAATTTAGCATCTATTTTTGTGAGGATGGAGTCCTTGTTGCACAAAAATTCAAAATGAGTGAGCAATTCATTTAATTTATTCTAATAGTAATTTATTCATTCACTTCTAATCTAATGTTCTTTTTTTTATTAAATTCTATATATTACTTTAGATATATTATTAGTAAAATTTATTTTTCTTATTACTTGAGGCATATCTTTTCATCAAAAACTCATTATATTATTATAAAGGTGTAGATTACATGGTTTCGTTTCATCCAAAAAAAGTATCATTATATTATCAAAAAGGTGTAGATTACATGGCTTCCATCTAAGATTTTTTCTCACTCGATTCGTTAGCAAGGAGAGTAATATAGTAGCGGAAAAGATGTGTCCATTCATTTCCTATTTCCCAAGGGAAAAGGGCCATACATTACAAAAATCATACAAAACGAGCAAGCAACATATAAATCTCATGTTAAGAAGGAGGAGGAAAATCTTGACCAACTGGAGGAAACATTGGGTTGTGGCCTTCATGGACGTACAAGTCTATTTGTGCTAGTCTTGCCTCTATCTCGTTCAGAATCTCATTTTGATTCTACTAAATATCGTTAATATATGCCACAAGCTCGCTCTAATCCTCGTATTTGTGCTCACGGACGATGTCTAGGTTGGCCTAGATGTCCGTCAACTGGTAAGCAATCATTCCAAGGTGGGAGGGAGGTTGAATAACATGACCTGGAGAGAGGGTTAGGCCTTGCGCAATTTTTCCCTCCATCTCCATACCACCTTGCTCATCATCGCTCTATTTCCCTACCCTTTTTGCACGTGCTCCTTGCTACCTTGTGTGGCCACTGCCTCTTTGAGGTTTGTCACGTTGACGAATCATCCCTGCACGAAATGAACAACACCAAGATTGTGCCCAGACATAGAGACCACTACTACTAAAAAAGTATATGTGTAAACGAACCTGAATTGCAAAGCATTCGCCTTAGCACCAACACAGGCTTGAGGGGAGTTTGGTGATCCCCTATTAGCCAAAAAAAAAACTTTGGGATAAATGAACACCATGAAAAGACTCACCACAAGCAAATGGGTACCCTCCCTGAACTACATTAGTGCTGAAAGAAAATACGACTCACTTATAACCCCATTACCCATGAAAATACGAGGGTTGATCAAGTGCTCATTATTTAGCTCAATAATAAAAGTTCTCAGAATGGCTCGAAACCTAAATGACCATGTCCGTCTTGGAAAAATGATCCTAATGCAACTCATTTTGTCAAAAATTGAGTTTGTATGAGAGAGTTATTATGTTCTCATCGCTTTGCTAAATAGACGAAATTTGCAAAAAAAAAATTGCCCAGTCACTGTACAGTCAGTAGTTTGTACTCTTGATGTGGCAGGTGACTTGGCATGGTCAATGCAGTCAATGGCAAATCAGGGATGGAAAAGTGGCAATATTTGGTTGGTTTGTACAGTGTTGTATTGGCGCATTTCCATTGGTTTTATTCTGGACCAATGGAACAATGCCACATGGCAAGACCGGAGGCCGCCCCGTGCACCTCCCGAAGGTTGGGTAGGTTGTCTACACAGTTAAGCAAAATATTTAGTGGAAGTCATGGTCAAACCCACAACCTCTGGCACACTCTCTGCGCTCTTTACCAACTTCTCCATCGAGTGGTTCTTACTACGATATATCTTTCTTTACATTTGAAGTTATGCAATTTTCAGGTTGGTGGTTAGGGGAGGGCCAGCCCGCAAGCCAACCCTCCCCCATGCAAACGCAATGTTTAAACTACAACAGTTATATAACCTGATGGTCAGTTAACCCACCAAACCTACGAGGGTTACCACATGTGATTGCTTGTGCTGTGACATAAAACGGTTAGCGGTGGACAATTCACAAACCTCTGGTGTTAACTTTGCATGTGAACAACACCACAACCTCAACGGTCAGCTCCAACAGATATGCTCTAATGGTTAATGAGACGTTGACATTGCATGTGATCAGGCCAACAAAACCACCACAAGTTAAGATTTCGATTGGCGCGAATATGTTTTTAAAAATTAATTAAGTGTAGTTCAGCCTTAATTAACTATGAGTTAATATGGCAGTAAGTTTGGCGGTGCCCCTAAATTTGACCCTACCTCTAGATTTAGTAGGGCTAAGTGGAGATATTCCATAAATAGAGGAGAAAATGTAGGAAAGGGCTAACTAAGCCATAATAGTTTAATTAAATTAAAAAATAATAGAGACAAAAATTTCAACAACTCAATGTCAGATACAACAGGATTTTCTTGGTTGAAGGGAGAGGTTGGAAAGAGCCATGGCTAGGGTTTCCGGAACTGTGATCTGCATCGCCGCCACCATGCAATGCAATGATGGAGCTACATGGGATTAGAATGAAGCCCTCACAAGAAATCGATAGAAGGGCGAGCTGATATTGACCCTCCAGCAATGCTCTGTTTTGGTCTCGGAACAAAAAATGGTTTTTCAACCACAGAGCAATTCTCCCTCAATCCAAACTTGGCTAGGGTTCTCAAGACAAGGCCCTTCCATAGAAATTACCGTGAGAACATGGCAGTTTATGGCTACTACAAAGCAATGTACGAGGGAGGACCGACGATGGCCATGATCAAGCTAAAGTTCCCGACGATCAGAATGAGGGAGGTGGCTAATAGTGCCAACCCACTGATATTTGAACCCAGGATGGAGGGGGCCTGGATCCGCCAAGGTGAGTTTCTTTCCCTCAAATCTGCCAACAATCGATACGATACGAAAGCAAGGATAGGTTTTATTTCTTTCAACTTGCCTACACGAAACCGCAGGCATGGCATCGATAAGGTAGCTGACCTGACGTGCTCGGATTTGGCTACCTAGAAAAACATGGAGCGAAACAAGAAGTATCCATTTTGGGACGAAGAGACCACCATCACAGAACTAGAGAAGTGAGTCAAGGCTTTGACAAATGGACGGGAGCATACAAAGGATCAAAAGGCAGTTAGGGTGCTATCAATCCAGCTATGACCAGACCCTACCATCGATCGAGTTGCCATCCACAGGAAAACTGAAGAAGGAGAGGTCGTCAGAAAAGATAGGGTAGCACATATAGGGTTGAGGGCTATGCAGCTTACTGAAGCCCCATACTCCTTTGGACTGACAAGTGTTAACCGATATGAAAATCTCAGACAAAGGCGAGGTTCATGGCGGGGACTCTCCTTGCAAAATCCGTCATGAAAATTGATCTCGGCGAGCCCGAACATGAGAAAATAGGGTACAGACATCCCAAACCTTATGGTGCTCTTTGGCAATTAGAGCAGGCAGATCCAACAGATTGAGGCCTAGACAATGTGATCCACCAGGTATGAAGGAAGATTTGATGCAAATTTTTACCAGATCCATAGGAGGCAGACATTATTGCACACAAATCAGCAAGAGCTTAAGCATTAAGGAGGTAAAAAAGGAGATCCAGATAAAACTAGGAACCCCAACAACATACCAAAATCTGATACATTCAGGATACAATCTGTTGGATAATCACACACTTCAGGACTATGTTATTACCAAAGATTCAACCATCATACTAAATTTTAGACTGAGAGGCGGATGCAAGGGAGCTAGCTCCAAAACTTCAGGCTCTTTCCGTGATGCAGTCAAAGGAAAGGAACACATGAAAAGCAAACCAGCTCCAACATCTAAATTACTAGGCCCATACATTGTGGAACAGAAGCCGGAAGATCCAATGCTCACAGTATCTCTACAAGAGGTAACTGATCTATACACAGATCTAGGCCAAAAAGATGTTATTTATAGATTTAATGGTTTCTGGCCAATGTCTGATGCACTACATCAATGGATCTTCTCCACATGATCAAACAACTATGAAATTTATCTATGCCCAAAATGGTTTTTCATATTCAGATTTAACACCAAACAAGTTCAAGATAACATCGTCAATCGTGGGCCTTTGTTTTGGGGCAATGCTGGCCTTTTCATCACCCCCTGGTTTCTAGTGTTTGATAAAAATACCATGGTAGTTTCAACAATGCCAGTTTGGGTATGACTTCATAACCTCCCTCTTCATTTCTGGCATCACAAAGTTCTAATAGACATTGGGAATTCCTTGGAGAAATTCCTAAAATGAGATGATGATATGATTACCAGGGGAATCTTCACATATGCCAGAATATGTGTAGAAGTGGACTTGCGTTAAGGACTACCAGATCACATCACATTGAATTTTAATAATTCACTGTGGACACAACTGTTGGATTATGAGAACACAACATTTAGATGTCGTGGATGTTTCCAAATAGGGAACCTCCACCACACCTATCCATTGGCTAGGAAAGAGGCCTAAAATAAATGAAAAACATCAGAAAAATCCCAAAGGTTGGCAGCATACTGAACCGCTACAAGAAGAGGAATTGAAGACAGAACCTGTAGGTGAGCAAAGGGGATAGGAAAACTTATAGGAAGAAAAGACACAAGAGACTGTCATGGGTCATGAATAGCAACAAGAATCTCAGCTGGAAGTAAGTGGAATCAAACGACCTCACGGCTCCAAACGATCGGAATCAGACAAATACCAACCAACAAATACAATGGGTAGCTAGCTTGCCATTATTAATACCACTCCCAACACTAGAGGTTGGTGAAGTGTGGAGAAGGAGAAGGGCAGGAAAGCATAGGCCAGTTGGATCATTTTTTCTTTTTTCTTTTTTCTTTTCTTGTTGTTTTCCTGAGTTCAGGAACAACTCTTTTCACACTTTTCTTTGACAGGGTTGTATATCTTACATCCTGTGGGCTCTATGATTTGCACATCATACAATAAAAATAAATGCTTAAATGCATATACTATGTAACTTTTTATTTCGGTTCATAAACTGTTTGAATTTTTCTTTGGGGAAAAAAAGCCCGAATAAGCTCTCTTGTGGCCCTCTGTTGAAGGAAAACAGCAAGTGGGAGAATGTTAGGTTGTTTTATATTGTCTCCATGACTAGCCCATGTAGTTAACCAGGGCTCCCCCCACCCCCCCCTCTTCATTGCTCCAATTGTGTAGTGAGGGGGAATCACAGGGAGTTTTAGGGTACCCGTAACCCGATTTTTGGTTTTGGACCCTAAGTTAGGTTAGGTGGACCCACCTATGGTTTTGTGCATGATTTTCGCACATGTTTCTAAACGCGATGGTTTCCGGTCCATGGCATTGGACGTGATGGTTTCTGCTGCATGGTATAGGATACTTCAGCATGTATAAAGATGTATTATAACATTGAAAGGAACATAATGAAAAACCAAGCTCATAGTCACGGTTTTGAGATCCAAGGGAAAATCTTTCTATATATGTGTTTTATGTGTTATGCACTCGCATTGTTTATTTTATGTGTTTTAGAATTCGTATGCATGTAATTTCCGTACAGGGTTAAAACCTACAGTAACGAAGCCGCACAACGACCTCTTGGTAGTTGGCTAATATAATAACATCATGGACATGACTTTTACCAATATTAACATAGGCCCTTCATGGAACAACATCCACAGGGTGCTCATATGCCCTTATGATACATAGATCTTTGATGGATATTTCATAGCAGCGATTTTGTTTCTTTTACGTTGGTTTATAGACCTATATATGTACATTTTTGTTTTGTATATCAGTATCACACTATCTTTTTAGGGTTTTTTTGGCAGTTTTGACATATGTGCTATATGTATCATCTACAGTATGTAATTTTCAATATATAACATAATAAAAGTTACAATTTTTCCTTGGGGAAAAATAAATGCTTATAATAACTGTAAATTAAAATTAAAATTATAAACATACATATATAATATTTGGTAATGTCTTGTCCACTAATATATTTTGACTAGCTAAAATTACATGACTATAGATTCATTTTAAGCAAACATCTAACATGAGCCAAGAGGGATCAATTTTTTTAGATGGAAATGTATTTTAGAATACAAGAAACAATGTGTAATTTTTTATTTTTTAAATTGTATTATTGAATGCTATAAATATTACATAACATGCGCATTGAGATATTTTATGCACATTAAATTGGTTTTTTTTTTATTAATACATTTTTATGTATGGGTTTAAACATCTAACTCATAATTTTTTTTACTTCTAATTAATTTACATCAAATTATATGAGCCCATATGGACAACTATATATATATATATATATAAT